>WNWK01048025.1:0-13708 GCA_009830355.1 Cherax destructor
TCTCTTGTAGCTGTAGGAAGGGCGTCAAGATGCTGCTGGATGCAGAAGGGTGTAGGAGAATGCTGGAGAGTTGTAGAGTAGGAGATGAACACACACGTGACTGCTTCAGGCTGGGGAGCTGGAGATGACGCCCTATGTCCCGATTTTGTGGAAAAATCGTGGACGATGCTCTGACTCAGGCACCCACGAGACGCTGGAAGCTACGGATGATGGATGATGCGGATGATGCGATAAGCCAGCAGATGACCTGGATATGACTGGCTTGGTCGGATGATCGACTGGGCGGTGGGTCCCCTACACTACACTCTGCCGTGAACCACTGCTGTCACCACTGTTAAGTCTATCTTCTTGGCTGCTTACTTTGGGCAGTAGAATGGTAGCGTAGGTGCAGAGATACGGCCGATGACTAGACTCAGTTTATTAATGGCAAGGTGTAGGAATACACGGGGACAGAGCGTGAGGGGACCGGGAGCCAGAAAGGGTAGAGATGCTGCTTCAGTGAGGTAGGCCGTGTAAGTGAGAGAGAAGCATGGCTGACCAGCCCGACCTTGATAGGCCTATAGAGGGCAGCACCATAGTGCCGCGCAGTTTGAAACAGCCTCTGGATAGGCTGTTTACAAAATGAAAAAAATATATCTTTAAACGTATAAGAGAAAATTTTAGAAAGGACTTAATTTTAGATGAGTTCTTGCTAATTGTCCAGTTTTACCTAATCGGCACGACATATATATATATATATATATATATATATATATATATATATATTCTAGGTAGTAGGTTGGTAGACAGCAACCGCCCAGGGAGGTACTACCGTCCTGCCAAGTGAGTGTAAACCAAAAGTCTGTAATTGTTTTACATGATGGTAGGATTGCTGGTGTCTTCTTTCTGACTCATAATCATGCAAGATTTCAGGTATGTCTTGTTACTTCTACTTACACTTAGGTCACACTACACATTCATGTACAAGCATATACACACCCCTCTGGGTTTTCTTCCATTTTCTTACTAGTTCTTGTTCTTATTTCCTCTTATCTCCATGGGGAAGTGGAACAGAATTCTTCCTCCGTAAGCCATGCGTGTCGTAGGAGTCGACTAAAATGCCGGGAGCAAGGGGCTAGTAACCCCTTCTGTATATATTACTAAAGTTAAAAGAGAAACTTTTGTTTTTCTCTTTGGGCCACCCCACCTTGGTGGAAACGGCCGACTTGTTGAAAGAAGAAGAAGATATATATACATATATATATATATATATATATATATATATATATATATATATATATATATATATATATATATATATATATATATATATATATATATATATATATGTTTGTTTATTATTAAATTATTGTTAACGTATCTAAAATATATTTAGTTGGGTTAGGCTAAATTAAATTGCGCTTGTTGTAATAAGGTTAGGTAGGTTTTCAAAGTTTCTCTTGGTACAAAATTATAAATTCTTACATTAACATAAATGAAAAAAAAATATATCTTTAAACGTATAAGAGAAAATTTTAGAAAGGACTTAATTTTAGATGAGTTCTTGCTAATTGACCAGTTTTACCTAATCGGCATGACATATATATGTCGTGCAATAATTTCGCCAAAATCATTCTGAACATGCTTATCCTATCGAACATGCTTATGCATGCTTGCTGGAAGTTCAAGCCCCTTGCATACAAAACCTCCTTTATTCCCTCCCTCAACCTTTCCTAGGCCGATCCCTACCCACTACTGATTTATATGCTCTCCAAGTCATTCTGTTTCATTCCATTCTCTAAATGTCCAAACTACCTCAAAAACCCCTCCTCAGCCCTCTGCATAATACTTTTAGTAATCTTTGCACCTCCTCCTAATTTCCAAACTACAGATTCTGTGCATTATATTCAAACTTCACATTGCCCTCAGACATGACATGACTGCCTCCAGCCTTCTCCTTGTTGCAACATTCACCACTCATGCTTCACACACAAATAAGAACATTGATATAACTATACTCTCATACATTCCTCTCTTTGCTTCCATGGATAACGTTCTTTGTCTCCACATACTCCTTAGTGCACCACTCATCTTTTTACCCTCATCAATTCTATGATTCACCTCGTCTTTCATAGACCCATCTGCTGACAAGTCCTCTCCCAAATATCTGAATACATTCACTTCCTCCATACTCCCTCCCTCCAATCTGATATCCAATCTTTTATTACCTAATGTTTTTGTTATCCTCATCACCTTACACTTTCCCATGTTCACTTTCAATTTCCACCTTTTACATACCCTACCAAACTCGTTTATCTGCTATCCTGCTCACCGTCTTACTCCTAATTCTTTCAATAATAACTCTACCATATACTTTACCAGGTATACTCAACAGATTTATTCCCCTCTAATTTTTACACTCTCTTTTGTCCCCTTTGCCTTCATACAAAGGAACTATGCATTCTCTCTGCCAATCCCTAGGTACCTTACCCTCTTCCACGATGCACCGTGGCTTGGCCGCTAAAGCTCTCGCTTCACACGGCGAGGGTCTGCATTCGATTCCCAGCGCAGGTAGAAACATTGGGCGTGTTTCTTTACACCAGTTGTGTATGTTCACCCATCAGTGAAATGAGTACCTAGGAGTTAGTCGACTGGTGTGGGTCTCATCCTGCGATAAGGACCTAATTTGCCCGAAATGCTCAGCATAACAAGGGACTTTCTATATAGTAGTATGTCATTGATGTCAGCTAGGACTGTATACCTTGTACATGTACTTGTAGTAAATAAAAATATTATTATTATAGTATTATAAATAAAAGCACCAACCACTCCAAAACTTTATCGCCACCTGCTTTTAAAATTTCTGTCTTTATCCCATCAATCCCAACTGCTTTACCACCTTTCATTCTCCCCCACACTCAGAACTGGTTCTTCCTCCCACAGATAGATTCCCTTTCTTAATCAACATTAAGAATTCCTCAAAATATTCCTTCCATCTTCCCGATACCTTTAACTTTCCATCTAATAACTCTCCTCTCCTATTTTTAAATGTCAAATCCATTCGTTCTCTAGGCTTTCTCAACTTATTACTCTTGCTCCATGACTTTTTCGTTTTCTCAACAAAATTTGTTGATAGCATATTACCCACTTTCTCACTTGCTCTTCTTTTACATTCCTTCACTACTCTTTTAACCGCTCTTTTTCTCTCCATATACTCCTCCCTCCTTGTATCACTTCTACTTTGTAAAAACCTCTCATATGCTAACTTTCTCTCTCTTACTACTCTCTTTACCTGATCATTCCACCAATCAAAAATTATCATTATAAATAACGCAGTTATACAAGGAATGGTAAAATCAGCCTCCAGTCTCTGAACGAAAACTAATTCACAGTTATCTGCGCCTTTGGTCATCACTAGCACAATATTTACTACACTACTACAGAGTTGCATATTGAAAGAATTTACACTCATAACAGAAACTCCAATACTGTGCGTATTGAGTTTCTCGCTGAGTGTCGTCGTGCACTATGAGTCTGTGGGAGGGTTTCGTCGTTCATTAAGAGTTTGTGGGAGAGTGTAGTCGTGCATGATGAGTCTGTGGGTAATTGACTTTGTGAATGGTGAATCTGTAGTTGAGTGTCATCATGCATGGTGAGTTTGAAGCTGTGGGTTCTCGTGCATAGTAAGTTGGAACTTTAGGGTTGTCGTGAGTTTCAAATCTAGATTGGACTGATCTGGTGGCACTTATTTTAAACAGCGAAGCTGAATTAGGTCTGATATAATGTTCAAAAATGATTACGTACACAAAAACACCAATTATACACACACAACCCGCACATATAAAAAGAGAGGAGCTTACGACGACGTTTCGGTCCGACTTGGACCATTTACAAAGTCACACTAACACACAGAGCAAGTGCCAAACGGACTTTCTTCTCTCCTAAACCCTCTACTCCTGTGAACTCTCCAGTCCTCTGCCTTCCCTACATCTCTGGTCTCTCTAATCTCAGCAACTCTCTCCGTTCCTTAGACATCAAACTTACCTTTCGCCAGACTAACACTCTTCGCACTAATGTAGGAATACACGGGGACAGAGTGCGAGGGGACCGGGAGCCAGTTGGGTAGAACCTGGTTCAGTGAGGTAGGCCGTAGAAGTGAGAGAGAAGCATGGCTGACCAGCCCGACCTTGATAGGCCTATAGAGGGCAGCACCATAGTGCCGCGCAGTTTGAAACAGCCTCTGGGTAGGCTGTTTACATCCGCTCGGCCACCTACCGCGTGTCGTCTCGACACGACAATACTGGCGGGCACGAAGGTGTAAACAAGCAAGCAAGGTTACCCAGGGGAAACTGGCTTCCGGTCACCTGACATTTACAATAGGAAATTGCCGGTGCAGGCCGAAAAAACTCTCCCCCTACGTGAGTCGGGGAAGAGAAAATCGGCCTGCCCGCACAGCTGGACAGAAGACAGAACAAGCCAACGCTGACACAGGAACTAGAGTCTTCTATATACAGGTTGTCCACAGGGCCAGACGTCAACTTGACTGCACATCCATGAGCGCTGTAGCATCCTCACATCTGCAAACAATGACTGACAGTAGCATTTCCTAAGGTGTGACATTTAACTCAAAAGGCGATATTGCCCTTGCCTTTATACAGGCTTTACAAGACACACTGGGTGCACATACTCACAATAACATTATTTCCATGGAATTCATTATACTACGGGTACCCTCTAAGAATAAATTTTACGTATTTACATGGTGTTGTCCACCCTGACTCCATTATTTACTAACTATACAATGTGTGCGCATTAATCCCCATTTCTGCAAGCAAACAATTAGCGTAGCTAGCGTAGGAGTCGGACAAGTCAGTAGGTATGTCAATGTCACAGAAATGTACTGCTGTCCGGGGTCTCAGGCCATAAGTATGGAGCCTTACAGGACTGTCATCTGTCGTAGGGATAGCGGGTGAAGAACTAGACGGGTTGTCACTAGGTTGAGTCTGATTGTGGCTTTGCAATGCCCGCGATTCCAGCTCTGCTTCAGCTTGCACATGATCAATATACTTCATGTGGTCAAGGTGAGCTTCTCTGATAGTTCCGGTAGCTATCTCCCTCACCTCGAACTTATTGCCGCGGAGCTGTCGTAGGACACGGTAGGGTCCGACAAACTTGGGGACAAGTTTATGCATACCAGGGGTCTGTGTTGGGTTGAGCAACATAACTTTGCAACCTGGTTCCACCTTACTTTCCTTAGCGTGGGCGTTGCGATCAGACGTGAACCTATCTGTGGCTTTTATTAGGTTCTCACGTACTCGCTGGAAAACAAGCTGTGTGGTCCGCATCTTAACTATACCGGTGTTATCGGCGTCATAGATTGGGCTAGGCGGAGCAAACAGGATTTCGTACGGTAAACGCTTATCATAGCCGTACAAGGCAAAATGGGGTGTCTCGCCAATCGAGCTGTTGAGGGAAGAGTTCAATGTACACTGAACATCTGGAATAGCGTCATCCCATGTAGTACAACTCGGATTAACGGTTACTCTGAGCACCTCCAGAACTTTGCGGTTTGTACGTTCAGCAAGACCATTACTCGCCGGGTGACGTGGAGCTACTGGTGCTTGGTGAATGTCAAACCTGGAACAAAGGTCCTTCATTGTGGCATTTATGAACTCCGACCCATTGTCTGACAGGAGAACACGTGGGCAGGTATGACGGAGAACGATACGCTCACGGAAAGCATTTGCGACTGTCTCGGCCGTTTTGTCAGGGATGGGTACTAACTCGCAGTACCGCGTCGTTATCTACCATTACAAGCAGGTGTTTATTACCCTTCTCCGAGGTCGAGAAATTCGTCAACAGGTCGACAGAAGTTCTCTCCCAGGGCTCCTTTGTAATGGGATACTTCAGAATGGGATTGGGACCCGTGACAGTACCCTTGTGTTGTAAGCAAACGACACACTGGTGTACATACTTGGCAATTTCCGCTGCCATCTTAGGCCAGAAATATTTCATTCTAGCCTGTTTGATGCTGCGGTCCTTCCCGGGGTGCGCTGCGCCTGGGACATCGTGGATCAACTTGAGAGTCGTGGGTACCAGGGACTCTGGTATCACCAGTTGGTGTACGGTTCTGCCGGGGTCCACTAGTCGAGCTACACGACACAGTACTCCTTGATTGACCACTAAGTCTGTCAGCGGAACGGGCGACTTGACCCGCGGGCCAACGTCCTCCTTGGTTAGGAATCGAAGGACTGGTGACCACACCGGGTCCTGCCGTTGGGCTCTCTCTAGGTCCTCGACGGAGAACGAGTTGTCTGCACTGACAAAGGCTATATGCCTCGACAAGGCGTCAGCCACGACATTTTGCTTACCCGGTACATAGCAGATTTCGGGATTGTAGTCGTTAAAGGTGAGAGACCACCGAGCATGTTTCCCAGAGAGATTCTTGTTTGCAAAAAGGGATAATAACGGCAGATGATCCGTGTAAATCTTGATAGGATACTGGTAAATAATATCTCTGAAGTGGTTCAAAGCCCAGACGATGGCTAAGGCTTCTAGCTCTGTCACAGAGTAATTGACTTCAGCTTTGGTAAGAACACGGCTAGCATAAGCTATTGGCTGTTGCTTACCATTAGATTCCTGCGACAAGACTGCACCGATGCCAACTTTGCTGGCATCTGTCGTCAAGGTGAACGCTTTGGTGAAATCAGGGAACCTAAGGACTGGGGCTGATGTTAACCTATTCTTAAGTGTGACGAAAGCTCTTTCTTGGTCACACGTCCACTCAAAGGGAACATCTTTCTTAAGGAGCTGCGTTCAAGGGTGCAGCTAAGGTGGAGAAACCGGCTATGAAGGTGCGGTAGAATCCGGCTAGGCCTACGAAGGAGCGGACAGTATCCGCCGTCGTAGGTCAGGGAACTTTCGCACAGCCGAGATTTTAGACTCGTCTGTCTTGATGCCGCTCTGAGTTACTACGTGGCCCAGAAACTTTATTTCCTGCTTAAGGAACTGGCATTTAGAAAGCTTCACCTTAAGATTAGCCTTGGCTAGTTTCTCCAGTACCGCTCAAGTTTTACAAGATGAGTAGGAACATCTTGGGACATCACAATGAGATCGTCTAGGTAGACCATGAGCGTGCCACCTAGGAGAGTACGGAAAATCGTTGTCATTAGACGACTGAACATGATTGGGCTTCCCCGCAAGCCGAAGGGCATTCTTTTGAACTGATAATGACCAGTAGGCGTAGAGAACACTGTTAGTTCTTTGCTTTGGTCATCAAGAGGGATCTGCCAAAACCCTTGAAGAAGATCAAGAGTCGAAAAGACCTTGTTATCGCCAATGTTCTGTAACAGGTCATTCAGAACTGGCAATGGAAATCGGTCTGGGATGGTACAGGCATTCAGCTTCCTGTAATCTATAACAGGACGCCATGTTCCATCTTTCTTGGGAACTAGGATTAGAGGGGCATTCCACGGGGAAATGGACTCCTCGATAACTCCATCGCGGAGCATCTTTGCAATGAGTTCGTCAGCAAACACTCTTTGCGCATGCGGCAAACGATACGCAGGCACGTAAATGGGTTTAGTACCTTTATCAAGCGGAATATGGTGAGACATAAGCGGGTCAGACCCATGGACTCGCCATCTAACGCGACGGCAGTGCTGCCGATTGAGAACCTGGAGAAGTTGTGGAACTTCTTCAGGGTAGTCTGTCATAGCTAGATCATCTTCCTGCACTGGCCGGGTGACGGAAGAATTAGTAGCGGACTCACCTGGGAGGACTGCACTTACAAGAACGTCGGCTGGGATTTCTCCCTCCACTCTCACCGGGAGAGGGAACCTGACGAGGTCGACAAGTGAAGTATCCTTCCTCAGGGGGAATTCTCGACTATGCAAGTTACCGACAAGGACTTGCAACTTGCCACGACGCACAGTGTGCAAGGACGGCTCAAGGGAGAGGCCCTTGACTCTGCAGTGTCGTTGTCGACTAGCACATGATCTCCTTCGAAAGCTCTTGTCACATACACCGTAACAGGAGTGAGCGAATTAGCCGACAAAGTGACGTCATACTTTGTACAGGCAGTAACTCTGCTCGCTGATGCCATGACACGAGTCAGACAGTCGCCTGCCGACAGGAGACTGCGGCTTGACAACGGTCATCCTCTACAACAGCGCGAGAGTTAGAGTGATGGTCAGAATGGGCGTCCCCAGACTGGGTTTCACTGATAACTGCGCGCTGATGGTCAGGAGGTGACGAGATACGAGCTCTCTTATGAGGTTGGTCAGGACAAGAGGCCGACCTCATCGGAGGGTGCGCATGGAAACCGCGAGGTTTCCAATGATTCCAAGCACTGGATGTACTCAGAGACGGAGTGGCAGGTAGTGGAACCCAAGCGCACACCCCAGAAGGGTGCGTCCACTCCGTCAAAATCCGCTTTCCACTTAGCTGGATCTAAACGGATCTTAAGGTCTGCCATGGTCTTGAAACCGATGAGCAAATCGCCTGGGAAGACGATGTCATCAACAACTAAGAACTTTGCTGACCACTTGTGATCATGGATCGCAAATTCTAAGGTTGTACAACCACGGACCGTGAGAGGGCTACCTGAAACGCCTCGCAATGTCTGAATAGCAGACGGCTCGGTCAGCATGGCTGCATGGAGACCAATGTCACGGAAGAGGGTGGAACGGACAATGTTAACCACCGAACCTGTATCAAGGAAAAGCTGAACAGGCTTCCGATGAAGTGTGGACTCAACGAGAGGTCCACACGGGCTGTCATACCAAACGTGAAGGCATGACGGGCCGACTAGGTCTCCGGAGTCCGGGCTGCTAGAGGCTCGACGCTTGGTGGAGCGACTCGACGTCCTGGAAGGTACAGTTCGAGTCACGACACCAGCGTCGAGGCACTCTGTTTCCGTGCTGTCGGCAAGCGTGTCGCTGCCCAGGGCGGCGAACGCATTGCGGACAGGGACAGCATACAGCGACTCCGACAGGGTGACTATCTCTTTGCGTGATTTTTCTGGCACGTCTCTTCCCCCGAACTACTGGAGGGGCTCCGGCTAGCTCGGGCTCCGGGCGGGGAGCGCTTGCCGTGGTGCACCGACAAGATGCTGTGCAACTTGTGGCACTCACTGGAGGTATGACTGGATGTATGGTGGTAAACACAATCGCCTTCCCGGTGCTGCGCACGGGGACGGTGATTATCACGGCGTGGGGGCTGAGGTTTATAACACTCAGAACGGTAATGACCTTTTTTACTGCAGTTAAAACAGGTAACCACGCGCTTCGCGGGTGGTGCTGACGGCGGTGTGCGCTTATGACGCTTGGACTTAGATGGAGGAGACGTTGGCAAAGTCGTCTTGCTAGCCCTCCTGTCATAACCTGACCTGCCATTTTGATTCGGCTTGGTCTGAGGTTTGCTGTTCGTCCTAGCCTTGTGTGCTGATTGCTGGACGGCTGCAGCAAAAGTGACAGGGGGTTGCACAGGCGGCGACACAAGAGTTGATGATTGAGGGACTTGCAAGGGAGTACCAGCAGGGCGACAAGCCTTGTCTTTCTCGCCCGGCGGTTTAATTTTATCGATGTGTTCCTTGGGGCCGAGCCCTAATTTGTCAATCCTATCATGGAGATGGAGTGGGGCATCTCTCCGCATGACGCCTCCGACGATCATGGGGATGATGTCTTCAAGTTTTATACTACCGTCACCAGTGACCCACTTGCTATCCTGCATAATGTCAATAAAATCTAACGATGCTCGCTGGAAACGACAGACGCAAGCAAGGGGGCTTTCATCCGGGGATTGGCACTCATTCAAGAGGCTAGGGATAATGTCAAGGTAATGGCGCTGATGCCTGGCGGAAGTAATTACGGAATGCTTCCTAAGCTTGGGGCCATGACTTCAAATCACGCACTTCCACCAACATCATCCCTCAAGCGTCACTTGGTTAAGTTACGTAGACGATGTCCTCGTAATAACTCCCAAACGTTTTGATGTACGGAATCTTCAGGCAAAGCTCAACGCAGTTGAACCGGCGATCCAGTTTACACTAGAAGAAGAGTCCAATGACAAGCTACCCTTTCTAGACGTCCTCATCCACAAAGTAGATAACAACCTAAGATTTCAAGTTTACCGGAAACCTACAAATAAAAATGATCTCACACACTTCTATTCCAGTCAAGATACTAAGACCAAAAGAGGTATCATCATCGGATTTTTCCTAAGAGCTTACCGAATTTGTAGTCCTGAGTTTCTTGACGAGGAATAAGAACATAAGAACATAAGAAAGGAGGAACACTGCAGCAGGCCTGTTGGCCCATACATTCACCAAACCTTCACTGATTTACATTTTCCTTCCTTTTTCATCAAAGATTGCAAGAAAAGAGCTCTTCAGATCATTAATTCTCCACGCGTCAACACCACTCCAAACAAAGTTATAATTCTTCCCTACAGCCAGGTTGCATCCAACATTTCTAAAGTATTTGCACAAGCTAACACTAGAGTCGCCATCGCTTCCAGTACTTCTATAAAGGATCTAACCAGGACAAAATCCAAGCACCTTGAACCAGTCAACGCAGGGGTCTACACTATACCCTGTGGAGGCTGCGACAGAATTTATGTAGGAGAAACAGCAAGAAACCTCGAAACACGCCTCAATGAACACATTAATGCATGTAGGAACGATAACCTGAACAACGCCTGCGTACAACACCGAAATTCCAACAATCATCTCATGAAATTTAAAGACGCCCGACTAGTAATCAAAGAAACTAATTTCCGTAGACGCAAGTGCCTTGAATCAGCACTTATCGCTGTTTCTAACACAATTAAACAAAACAAAGGCAGCTTCACCATCTCTGAAGTCTTAGCAAGAGTCCTCCTGAAAACAGTGAACCCTACCATCACATAGTCTCGCCTGCTAATTCAACACAAGCACATCGTAGATGTGAAACACTGCTACAGGCCTTCTATATTCCAACCTCCAGCAGAAATATTTGTCTAACCTATTTTTATACTACCCATGTAATTGTTTTATCACCTTTTACTCATGTGCAGATTGATTGTTCTACCTTATTGCATTACTACTACCACTACAACTTATATCACTACTACTTCTACCACCACTAGTATTACACCTCATGTATCGCTTGTAACGGCTGAAAAAGCTCCTGGAGAGCGAAACGTTGCACAATAAAATGTCACATTAGTTGCATTTGTGTCCTTTTTACTTAACATTCTACGTCTCTCCAGAGAGTGGTGATTCAACGCTCTAAGTCTATCTTCATACGGGAGATTTCTTATACTGTAAATCATTTTAGTCATTCTGCTCTGTATGTTCTACAATGAATATATATCCATCCTGTAGTAAGGAGACCAAAACTGAGCTGCATAATCTAAATGAGGTCTCACTAGTGATGTATAGAGCTGTAAAATAACTTTTGGACTTCTGTTGCTTATACTTCTTGAAATAAATCCTAGTAATCTGTTAGCCTTATTGCGAACACTTAGGCACTGTTGTCTTGGCTTTAGATTTCAGCTTACCATGACCTCCCAAGTCTTTTTTACATTCTGTATGATCAAGCTCTAAATCACCTAGTTTATAACTTCGAGGGATATTTTCCTTACCAATGACTAAACCACACTTGTCCACATTGAACTTCATCTGCCACTTTTCTGACCAGGAATTGAGTTTGTCTAAATCCTCCTGAAGTTCCCTGATATCTACGTTTGAATCAATTATCCTACCTATCTTCGTGTCATCGGCGAATTTGCTCATATCACTAGTAATTCCCCTCATCAAGGTCATTGATATATAATATAAACAACAACGGGCCTAGGACTGATCCCTGTGGAACACCACTTGTTACATATCCCACCGGATTTAACCCCATTTATGCACACTCTCTGCTTCCTATTTGAGCCATGACTTGATCCATGCTGAGTATCATTAATCAAATTATGGTTATCTAGATGGCTTCAAAATATCAGCTATAATTGACTCTAGTAATTGCCAAAATTGAGGTCAGGCTTATGGGGGTAATTTGACGGTGGTGACTTGTCCCCTTCTTTAAAAATAGGAATTACATTAGCCATCTTCCACATATCGACACTACACCTGTTTCAAGAGATAAATTAAAAATGTTAGATATTGGTTCACAGAGTTCCATTTTGCATTCTTTTAAAACACTTGCAAAAAGCTCATCAGGACCCGGGATATAATTTGTTTCAGTTTATCCTTCTTTCATAACCATTTTGCAAGTGATATTACAGAATTTATCTTCTTCAGGGCCACTATAAAAATTAATTACTGGGATATTATTAGTGTCTTCCTGTGTGAAAACCGAGAGAAAATAATTATTAAAATAGAGCACATATCATTCTCCTTGCAGAAGATGCCCAGAGTTATTTTTAAGGGGACCTATCTTATCCCTAACTTTTATTCTATAAACCTGGAAAAAACTTTTTGGGTTAGTTTTTTAATCCCTAGCAACTTTAATTTCATAGTCCCGTTTAGCTTTTTCTTATTCCTTTTTCAACGTCCCTCTTAATGTCAGTATACTGATTTATAAGATGACCCTCACCTCTTTTTATGCGCCTATAAATTCCTTTCTTCTGCCCTAAAAGATACTTGAGCCTATTATTCATCCATTTTGGGTCATTTCTACTTGATCTAATTTCTTTATACGGGATAAATGTTCTTTGGGCCGCCTGTATAGTGTTAAGAAAACTGTCATATTGATACCTCTCTTCGTTACCCCAGTCCACAGTTTATAAGTGTTCTCTAAGTCCATTATAATCTGCTAGCAAAATCTGGGACCGTTACTGAATTATCCCTACTATCTACATCCATTCAATGCTAAAGGTAATTGACTTGTGGTCGCTTGAGCCGAGTTCCTCTGTAATTTCTAAATTATTAACAAGGGTTTCCTTTTGCCAGAACCAAGTCAAGTAGGTTATTTCCCATTGTAGGTTCTGTTACAAACTGCTTCAAAAGCAATCCTGAACTACTTTCTAAAAGTCGTTAGATTCTAAATTCACTGTCAAGAAATTCCAATTAATCTGACTAAAGTTAAAGTCCCTAGAATTACTACGTTATCGTGCCTTGTGGCCTTAACAATTTCTCCCAAAGTAGTCTCCCTTGTTCCTATCTAAGTTTGGAGGACGGTAAATCACGCCTAAAATCAATTTTTCACACCCTCTGAAAATTTATCCAGACAGACTTATGTTAATTCAGACTTATACCCTTTTATGCAACAATTTAAATGATCACGGACATAGAGTGCCACCCCCCTTCCCGATACTTCTGTTTACTTGGAACAATTTAAAACCCTGAATGTGACATTCCAGGCAAGTCCCGATTTTTTATATCAAACCATGTCTCAGTTATTGCAAAAAAATCAATATTACCCGACTTGCAATAATCCAACTCGTCCATCTTATTCCTAACTACGACTATTGGTGTAATATATATTTAAAGACCCTCCTTTCTCTTTACCCTTCCTGCTCATTTCTGTTTTTCCCTATACCTATTACTGTCCTTGTCATCAGTGTCACTCTTTCCCCCATCCACCTTTTCTGCCTATTACAATTTTCCAGAACTTATAATATTATACACTGGGACTTCATTGTTTTTCCCCCAAAACCCAAACCCCTAACTATTTCTAGTTTGCCCTAACAGCTCCCCCCCCTGCATCTGCCAGTGCCCCCCCCCAGACCTGGTAAGGAACCC
>WNWK01048026.1:0-13707 GCA_009830355.1 Cherax destructor
GTTATATAAGCTTTGTTTCAGACCATGGCATGGCTCTGTATAATATATTTGTATATATGTCTCCAAATAAAATTAAAAAAAAAAAAATATTCAAGAATTCACATTGGAATTTTAGTATTGCTATGTGTTCTATTATACATTGTGAGAACGGGTTTTCACGGGTGGGTAGTCCTGTACACCGCAGTGTATGTAATATAATGGGTATTAGGTTTTGGTTATTGTTGTTTATTTTCAGTATGTATACACCTGCATTCATAAATTTATTGTAGATAAGCCTGAGGCGATTGTATATATATTTATACTGGTATTGTATGTTTATGTATCATGAAGATGGGTAGGGATTTTATTAAGTGCATGTTAGTATGTTCATATTTTGTTAACTGATTGCCTTCATTTGATATTTTGGCTATTATTTTGTATGTGCATTATGTTATTAGTCCTCAGGGAATGTCCTTGCACATATTTGAGAGTATGTGGTGTCTAATTTCATAGCAAATTGTGAAAAAATGTGTCATTTTGGAATTTTACGAGATACGTGTTGAGTTATGGTCAGCACTTGTAATTTGCAAGTATTCATGTTTGAATTTTGTTATTGGATTTGTGTTGTTATATGTTTTTGTCCTCTTAAATAAAATAAAAAAAAAAAAAAATCTGCAAATACCTTTGTAACTTGTCATGATTGTGACCATCTGAGTTCATTACCTTTGTAACTTGCTCAGCTATCAAACTTTGAGGTCCAGTCCCTGGACCCATTATGTACCTCTGTAATCTTTGACTACCGCCCACAGGATGGGTATGGGTGCATAATAAAGATATCAAACTAAAAAACTAACTACAACACAACGTCACACTCCCACACCGGAGAATAAGACCTCACAAAACACATTTGTGTTGCATACATATACAAACAGTCTAGAAAAAAACACAAAAATATGCAGAAGCTGCACATAATGTATAATTCAAACAAAAGATAGGAACACATACAGAATACAGTACTAAAAACGTTAAACCTAAGAAAAACATGAAAACATCAACTTAATCCTACATGAATTGCCACAGATACCTGGGCCAACTGCACCCAAGCACACCTGCACACTGTCGGTTGTCTAACACCTAATACCTCCTAACCTCAAACCTGCCACATAAATGCAAACTGCCAGCACATCACCACCGACAAACCCTACTACTTGAACTTTAGATTACACTACTACATCCTAGAGGAAAACCCCATGCGTCCATGACCCCTATGACCCCCAACCAACATCACTCCAAGTCTGAGTCGACACACACCTGAAAAATTACCTACAACCCTATAAAACCCCCGAAACGTCCAAAAAACGGACACCCACGATACCACCCCGACCCAACCCATCCTAGCTTCAACCCTGCATACCCACGCCTAACCAACCACACATCAATCAACCATACTATACCCTAGTCAACCCCTTCCCGATTTGCCCAACCTCCCCCCACTCGACCAGTCCCCCTCGATTGGCTCCTACTTCATCCCCAAAACCTTAAAAGGGACACCACCGTCATCGTTCTATAACCCTCAGAGAAAGCCTCAACCCAAGTCCTCCCATACAAACCCTGATTCCTACATTTCGTCCTGTAAAAATGTGCCGCAAAGGCACGAACCCGCCTCCCACCCACTACCTCGCGCATACCCCACGACACATATATGAAATCAACCACCAGGTACATTAAACCTCTACGTACATTTTCCTCAAACCCACCAATATCCAGGCTTAAAGCCCCTAACATCGAAAGCCCACACCCGCCTACACTCCTCATAACCCGTCCAAACCATTCCCGTACCCCGCCTAAATCTTCACAAAAATACACCGCATGGTACGACGTATACAAAAACCCACATCTCAAACAAGTACCCTCACTCGCTAAACCCATTAAAAACAATTGCGCTTTAGAAGCCAAGATTCCATGTAGGAATCGAAAAACCGTCTCCCTAACCCTCGCCCTCAGCCTCAACTTCCGGAAACCTACCCAAGTCGCCCGCCAATTATACTTTGGGTACTCTGCTACCCCTTGCACTATACCCCCGCCTTCCCCAAGCTTGTCCAAAACGCCCACCCGAAAACCCCTTGGCTCTCTGACAACTAGTAAAACCCTCAACATTGCCTCACATAAACTCAGGTCACGTCCACTCCACCACCTCCTTACCTCACGCATGACCACTCCCACCCGCTTACCCCCCACCCCTCCCTCCTCCACATATCTCTGCTTTACATATATCCCTATAAGCCTCCTATGTAAGGGTATCAACCCCAAACCTCCCTTACTAACCGGCGTCATGACAACCTCCTTATTGAGCCAATGTCTACCAAAACCCCATATATACCGCAACGCTCTCCGCTGTAATAATTCAACATCTCTCCCCACGAGTGGGTATACCCTTGCCACATGCCACAATTTACTATATAGTAAAACATTCACTACCATAACCCTCTGCATTAACGTCACATCTCCCGGTCTCCATCCACTCATTCGCGCTATTGTCGCCGTTATCACCTTAGAAGAATTTTCATCCCTCGCCCTACTCGCATCATTACAATAAATTATCCCACAAATTTTCAAGCACTCAACAACATGCCAACCATACCTCTTCCCCAAGTCCCCGCCCACCCACGTCCCCACCTCTAACAATTTAGATTTTACCCTGTTAATCCGCATCCCCGTAGCTGCCCCCAAAACACTTATAATCCTCCCTATAGCATCTAACCCCTCCCACCCACCTACGAGAATTGTTGTGTCATCAACATTGTGGGGAATTGTGAGAGATAAGTCTATCTAGGACACCGCCACTAGCAATAAACAAACTCCCAGGGGGATGACCGACTCGTATAATTTTACCGCAGTCATTCCCTTTAAGGTATGTGAGAACTTTACCGCTCCTGGCCGCACCGAGGGTACCTTCAATATTCTCGTTAGCCCACTGCACTCTGGACCAGTATAAATAAATCTGAGAAGATCATTTATTATAGTTATGTTATGTTAAATTTAAGTGGACTGTATAGGTTATTAAACAACTGATCAATCAGGAGAAGAGGTAGAGAACACACAGTTAAATTAACATGACCAACACTCACCTAATTAACAGCATCATAGCGGTGTATCGTAGATCGTTGACCTAGCTAAAGTACATCTACTGTGCGTAACAATATCATTGGCCAATAACAAATACACAAGCAGAGTACTTAGCTTTAGATGAGGGAGTCGTTCCGTTGTTGACGTCCTCCTGCGATCTGATTCGATCGCGATGGTATTAGCTGTCTCGTCGAGTCAAGGAAGGTTAATTTCCGTGCACTCTTATATGCCCACGAGACCGAGCGTTAGTTAACATGTGGTTGGTCGGGGTAGCGAATCAGATCCTCTCACTAATCCGACCTTTTGTACTGTTTATACGTATAACTTTACATATTACGTATATCCCAGCTTAATGCCCCACTAGTTTATACACATTCACAGTCTCGATACTTGAATTTCGAGTAGATAACTTGCGATATGTTAGTTCATTTCAACAGCGTCCAATATGGCGGTCGGGGTATGGCGTACCCAAGCTAGCCTCGCCCGGTACAATCAACCCCTGATTATTTACAACTCGGTTTCACTATATTCACCATTTCCCAAAGTTCATCGAATATATTTCAGTCTCTTCTGAGATGAACTCCCCAGCATCAGGGTTACGACTTTATCCTGCCATATGGTCATTTCACTCAGTTCAAATAGGCCTATGGCTGCGTCACTCGCCGGCGGCACCTTATTTCACAATTATTGTCCGATTACTGGACCTCCTGGACCGATTGTCCCACTTGATATTCCCCACGTCACTGGATATTCCTCCACATTACGAAAGGAGGTAATTAAATCCGATTTGGTGGGCGGAGTCTCCAAATTCGACAGGCCATTTCACCACCTGATCTCGGGTCGCTAGGCTCGCTGTTCACTCTCTGCCCATTCCCCTCTACCTCCTCCCTGCCAAGCCTCTTCCCGCTTCCTCCCCGCTGGTATGATGGTTCTCTATTACATACCCCCATGTACCAGCGGTACATTAAGGATATCTGTTCATATTGGAAAGTTTATCAATTACAACTTTCGGAAAATACCAATATTTTCGACACTGCGGCCGGGCAGAGTTCGTTGTTAGACGAATCAAATCGAGTCAGTTTTCAACAGGCGTTTCCAGCCCTCCCTGGACTGAACAGCTGTCTTCCTGGGAGGTCGAATCACACTCCCTGTTTCTGGTATCCCCTGGTCCGTGTCGTCTTCAACATCACTCGTGTCACTTTCCCTTAGATTTTCGTTCCCAGTTGATAGAACTCCCTTTAATTCTAAGGGGATTAACTTATTAATGGTGCGTAAACTCTCTTGGCCGCGACACAACACTTTGACATTCCTGACAAAACCCTGAGCGTCTGGGTATAATGTCACTATCTTACCCAGAGGCCACAATGTTCGAGGTTGCTCAGTATCAATTAACACAATGTCACCCGGTTGAATATTCTGTCGATTAGCCGCTTCTGACGCACCATAAAAGTGTTCACATAATGTAAGAAGATACTCTTTGCGCCACACAGTAGACCAATGATTAATTACTTTATTCAACATCTTATATTTATCACTTAACACTGTCACATTATTATAATCCTCATCAACTTCCGCAGGATTATCTCGATAGATAGGTGCAGCTTCTAGCTTCCGCCCACATATCAAGTGAAAAGGAGTCAGTACTTCTGCGTCGGGAGTATCAATAATGTACGAGAGAGGACGATTATTTATCCGATTCTCTGCCTCCACTAATACTGCCCGGAATTCCTCCAAGTTAATTCGTTTCCAGTGTAGTACTTTACGCAGACACCTCTTCACTGTACCTATCAGTCTTTCATACAATCCCCCTTGCCAAGGGGCCCTAGGAGCAATAAACTTCCAGCCACACCCTCGCTGATTTAACAGAGACTGTACTTCATTACTCTCATTTAATTCCTTCAAATGTTGCGCTCCGCTACAAAGTTAGTGGCATTATCTGAAATCATGAGTCTCGGACAGGATCTCCTAGCTGCAAATTTACGAAACAGCTGTATGAACTGTTCTGCAGATAAATCCTGTGCCACTTCTAAGTGTACTGCCCTTGTAGTGGTACAAGTGAATAAACACACATACACCTTTAAAGGAACACCATCTGCAGTACCCCTTAAAATGATTGGGCCACTGTAATCTACACCGGTTACATCAAATGGCTTTATTAACTGCACTCGTTCCTTGGGCAATGGTGGAGGTCCTGGGTACATATAGGTTCTGGCATCCACACGGCGGCACACTACACATGTCTTAATCACCCTCTTCACACTCTGTCGCCCTGAGGAATCAGAAAGTTTCCTAATACAATTTAAGGTATCTTGTACTCCACCATGCATCACATTTTTATGGGCATTTAATACAATTAAAGTTGTCAGATGATGAGTCTTGGGCAGTAAGATAGGGTGTTTAGCATATTCACCCAATTCAGCATTTTGCAATCTACCTCTACACTTGATTACGTCATCCTCCAAGTATAGCCCCAATTTCTCTATTATTGAACCCTTCCCAAGTTTTCCATCCCTTAGCAATTTAATCTCCTCTCCATAGATTTCCCCTTGTACTCTCTGTACCCAGTATTTCAGGGGATGAGGAAAATCATACGGGATATTCATCTTGTTTATGAAGTTAAACACCAACTTCGTGACATTAATCAATTTTGGGAAGGATGAGTATTTATTTATATCAATGGCTAAGGAGGGACCGAGGACTGGAGCCGTGTTCACAGTAATTTCCACCGGAGCAATATGCGCCCTTTGAACAGGCCAGTTACTTTTATTCACCAACCAACTGGGTCCCTTAAACCATGATAAAGTCTTCACAAATTTTACATAAGTCAACCCACGAGACAAGAAATCAGCTGGGTTCTCCGCCCCGGGAATATGGTTAAAAGTTAACTTATGTTGACCCAAACTGTCATATTTCTCTTGCATCTGGTTAATCTCTGCGACTCTATTTTGCACGAATATAATCTTGCTGGTTCCGTGGATCCACTGCAAGGATACCTCATTATCAGACCAAATTATGGTGTCGCTAATATTTATCTCCGGCAATTTACTCCGTAAATAATCAGCTAATTTGACACCCACATAAATGGCGGTTAATTCCAACTGAGGTAAAGTACGTAATTTAATTGGAGCCACTTTAGTTTTAGACATGACAAGAGAAATATCTTTATCACATTGAAGATAAGCGACTGCTCCATACGCTAATTTAGAAGCATCGCAAAAAATGTGCAGTGTATTTTCCACTCCAGAGCGGGCTACACACCGCGGGAACTCTAACATTGGAACTTTCTCATAATCACCAATTAATTCTTCCCACCTGTTAACGAATTCCTCAGGTAGGGTTTCATCCCAAGCACACTTCTGCTTCCATGCCTCTTGTACCAATAATTTCCCTCGGATGGTAAGAGGCGCCACTAAGCCTAGTGGATCGAAACATTTTGAAACTTCAGCAAGCAGGGTTCTCTTCGTTAATTTCTTGGGCATACTATAATTATTAGGCTTTAACGATATCAAGTCTCTTTCAGTATCCCAAGTCAGTCCCAATACATTGCTACACCCAGATACTTCATCGCCGGGATTATCTTTATTTATTCGGTCCTTTAACCTGGACGAATTACTGTTCCACTCCCTGAGAGGCATATTTGCACCTTGCATTATGTCATTAGCCCCTTCATATATCTTCATTAGCTCCTCTTCAGTTGACGTCACACCCAGGAAATTGTCCACATAGAATTGTTTACTCATTATGTCACTCAGTGGACCACCTGTACGTTTAAGGTGCGCATTTATCGTCGCCTGAAGTAAGAACGGACTAGAAGTAGCCCCAAATAAGACACTTCTGAATCTGAACGTTTTCAGCGGACTAAGTGGATTGCTAGGATCCTCTGGATACAGAAATCTTGTGTAATCCCGATCCGTCTCTTGCAATCCCACTCTCAGGAAAGCTTTACTTATGTCTGCCGTAAAGGCATAACTATTAACTCTGAAATTCAATAACACATCACCCAATTTCTCCGTCAGCGACGGACCTGTCATCAAACAATCGTTCAAACTAGGTACATTTTTATTACCCCTGGCACTACAATTAAACACGATCCTCAAAGGAGTGGTTTTGGAATCCTTCTTCACTCCATGATGAGGTAAGTAGTGGCCATGAATATTGGCTTGTTCAGGGGGTACCTTCAATATGAACTGATTATTTAACTGTTCATTAATTATTGTATTATAAGCAGTCAGCAATTCTGGTATCTTACTCAATTCGTGGAGCTGGGCCTTTAACTGACCATACGCCATCTGGTAATTAGTGGGTAGTTCCGGATGGTTTAGCTTCCATGGGAGTCGCACCCAGTATTGTCCAGACTCAAATTTAACATCCTTCAGGTATTGTTCCTGAGTGAAGGAATCATCTGGACTTTCTTCATTTACATTAATCCCGATACTGTCCAGTTCCCATAACTTGTGTACTGGTTCAACGGCATTCTCTATAGAAGAATATGTACTCTGGGGCGGCATTTCGTGCGTAAGACACACAGTGACTGCATTTATGGCTTCCTCCAGTCATTCATTACTGCGAGGAAGCCGGCCATAAATGACATGGCCTGCACCCGTATGAGGAGAGTGACTCCGCACCTCTTCGTCATACCCTTCACAAAGGCTGCATAATAGTCGCTGCCTATTAATACTCCTATTGGCCCCACCGAGTCATTATTGACCACAGATGGTGCCAGTTTCACATTATTCTGTGAGTCTCTCTGCTTGGTGGCATTAAGACCCACAGTGGAGACCTTCTCCGGTAGTCTATCCACGACTACGGCATTAACTTGGGTCTTCTCTCTGCCCAGACCGACGTTTACATAAACCGTGTCATATGACTGGGCCCTTTTATCTGAGAGAAAACCCGACAATTTTAATGTGGTAGGATCCCCCTTTCGTACTTTCATCCCATTAAGGCAACTGCGCTTTATGAAAGTACGTTGTGATCCCTGATCTAACAATGCTGTTACAGTCTTGGATTTACGCCATTTATCTTTAACTGTCATGTCCAACACAGGTAGTGCTACTTCAGCTAAACCATTACGAACGTTAGCTGCGAGTTTTACGTGCGCCACGGTAGTGTCGGGGTGATTATCCTTACCATTACTAGGATTACACCCGCTCTTACACATCACGATGTGGTGCCTGCCATTATTGCATTGGTGACAAGTATTCAGTTTGGTCTGGCAATCCCTCACATTATGATTACCAAGACATCGAATACACCGGTTCAGCTCATCCAATCTCCTCACTTTCGCATCCCAAGAATTATAGGTAACGCAGAGTTTAGAGAGATGGGTTTCATTACAGAAGAGACAATCTCTCTTCTCTTGGCTCGACAGCTTACCCCCCGGGTTACCCTTATTGGGGTGTTTATTCTTTCTGTCTTGTTGTGACGAACCACTATTACTGGTCCCTGTCACTTGATATGTGCCAACATAACCCCTTTTAGTGGTTGGGTTGTAACTATTACTATTGGGATAATTTTTCCCTTTGTGGAACTTAGTTGATGACTCAACGTCACTATGACCAGTATTCTTAAAAGTAGTGGGCTGGTTAGTTTGCAACTGAACAATTAATTCTTGCAAACCCGTCCTTATCTCTCCCAACCCGAAGTAAGCCTTGTGGTACTTGTTAGATAACCACTCTATCGTCTTATGGTTCAATTTAGCTCGTACTACCGGACAAACGAACCAACTTGCATTCTCCAAATTGTGTTTGTTACTCAAAATCTGGAGAGTGCTCTCTAGTTTGATCGAAACTGTTGCAACTCTTTGTAGTTGTGCCCTGGCGGTTTCAAATTAACCACTGCCATTACTAAATCCACTGTATGCTGTTCCGAGTTACCATAAGTACCCTCTAGCAGACGAACAGCTTCTCTATAAGAGTCGTTTACATTCGGAAAGCCTGAATGAGAATGAGGGCATCTCCCCTCAATTGTCCCTTTAAATAAATCAACTTGGCAACACTTTCCAGATCCTTCCGATCGTGCACCATTGCCTTGAAAATTGACCAAAATTCCTCCCAGCTGTCTCCCGGCTGGAACGACAACAATTGTACTTCCGGGAGTCTGGGGAGGGACACTTTATTTGCCGCGGGGTGGCCCACCACGTCACTCATACTCCTTAACCTACCTAGTACCGTAACTTACAGGCACACATGACTTCTTCCAATTCACTATATTGTCGTAACAGTGTATCTCGTTCCTCACTGCTCGCACAATCATCCAGTAACTCAACTTCATAGATTTTGAACCACTTCACGTACGACGCGTACCTGAGTTCTAGTAACTCAAAATTTGTTTCTAAGTCAATAACACTCGTCGACGGCTCGTTCACTAAGTTCAAACACGTATTGTGTGTCTTTGTTACATGTCCCTTGCGAGCTTGCAACGACGCTTTCTTGGCTTTAATATCCATGGTTTTGCCACCCGGCATGGGAACTCCACCAGGTTCAGTCATGGTTGTAGAATTAATAACCACTGACGTCACAAATTAAATAAATTGTTTATAAAGGTGATTCTCACACCTTACTCTTGCACAAATCGTAGCCACGCCTGTGCTAGTAATTAATTGGACTAATTACTGTCCACCACACAATTAATTAACTGTGTACTCTATACTCACTTCCTATGATCAGTCACTTATTTATTAATTAATTCAATAATGATTAATTCACTAATCACATCCGGTTCAGGACGGACCAACGGGCGCTGTGGGAATTGTGAGAGATAAATCTATCTGGGACACCGCCACTAGCAATAAACAAACTCCCAGGAGAGTGACCGACTCGTATAATTTTTACCGCAGTCATTCCCTTTAAGGTATGTGAGAACTTTACCCGCTCCTGGCCGCACCGAGGGGGTACCTTCAATATTCTCGTTAGCCCACTGCACTCTGGACCAGTATAAATAAATCTGAGAAGATCATTTATTATAGTTATGTTATGTTAAATTTAAGTGGACTGTATAGGTTATTAAACAACTGATCAATCAGGAGAAGAGGTAGAGAACACAGTTAAATTAACATGACCAACACTCACCTAATTAACAGCATCATAGCGGTGTATCGTAGATCGTTGACCTAGCTAAAGTACATCTACTGTGCGTAACAATATCATTGGCCAATAACAAATACGCAAGCAGAGTACTTAGCTTTAGATGAGGGAGTCGTTCCGTTGTTGACGTCCTCCTGCGATCTGATTCGATCGCGATGGTATTAACTGTCTCGTCGAGTCAAGGAAGGTTAATTTCCGTGCACTCTTATACGCCCACGAGACCGAGCGTTAGTTAACATGTGGTTGGTCGGGGTAGCAAATCAGATCCTCTCGCTAATCCGACCTTTTGTACTGTTTATACGTATAACTTTACATATTACATATATCCGGCTTAATGCCCCACTAGTTTATACACATTCACAGTCTCGATACTTGAATTTCGAGTAGATAACTTGCGATATGTTAGTTCATTTCAACCGCGTCCAATATGGCGGTCGGGGTATGGCGTACCCAAGCTAGCCTCGCCGGGACAATCAACCCTGATTATTTACAACTCGGTTTCACTATATTCACCATTTCCCAAAGTTCATCGAATATATTTCAGTCTCTTCTGAGATGAACTCCCCAGCATCAGGGTTACGACTTTATCCTGCCGTATGGTCATTTCACTCAGTTCAAATAGGCCTATGGCCACGTCACTCGCCGGCGGCACCTTATTTCACAATTATTGTCCGATTACTGGACCTCCTGGACCGATTGTCCCACTTGATATTCCCGCGTCACTGGATATTCCTCCACATTACGAAAGGAGGTAATTAAATCCGATTTGGTGGGCGGAGTCTCAAATTCGACAGGCCATTTCACCACCTGATCTCGGGTCGCTAGGCTCGCTGTTCACTCTCTGCCCATTCCTCTACCTCCTCCCTGCCCAGCCTCTTCCGCTTCCTCCCCGCTGGTATGATGGTTCTCTATTACATACCCCCATGTACCAGCGGTACATTAAGATATCTGTTCATATTGGAAAGTTTATCAATTACAACTTTCGGAAAATACCAATATTTTCCACAAACATAACCCACTATTCCAGATGCACAACCAGGTACCTGACCCTCCTCCCCTACCCCCTTCGATACTAACCTATAAAAAGGATCCTGTAAGCATGCAAACAGAATTTGCGACAAAGGGCACCCCTGCTGCAAACCCCGCTTCATGTCCACTACGTTTCCCACCCTTCCATTCAATTGAACCCGCACAAAAGCCCCCTCATGCAACGTTTGAACCCAACCCACTACTTCATTCCCAAAACCCTGCTTACGAAGAATGTCAAATAACATATTTCTATTCACACTGTCATAAGCCGTTTCCCAATCAAGCCCTAAAACCCCACTCCCCTCTCGACCCTCGATGAATGACCTAATCCTACCATGCCCATTCCCCATACACCTCCCTGGTATCCCATACTGACCACGTTCTATGATAGAATCCAAAACCTTTTTAACCCTATTACCCAAAATCCTTGCAAAGATTTTGTAATCTGCACATAAAAGTGAAATAGCTCTGTAATCCTAATCGTTTCCACCAATTTCCCTTAGGTACTAAACCACAACTCCAGTGTGCTGATCCTCACCCATATACCTTACTTCCTTCAAACGATTGAAAACTTTTGTCAAACATTCCTTCAACACTCCCCAATGTTGAACATAAAAATCACTAGGTAAGCCATCGACTCCCGGCGCTTTACCCATCTGCATCCCCTTTACTGCGAACCACACTTCCTCCTCAGTTATACTACCCTCCATACCTTTTCTCCTCCTCACTAATCCCTACCTGTATACCCTCCAAAACTTCCTCTTTCGCCTCCACCTCCTCCAACCTCAGGTCTAGATACCGCCGAAACCAAACATCCACAAACCCGCTCATACCATCTGTCGACCACAGTACCTGTCCCTCCATATACCCACCCAACTCCTCGTGTACCTTCAATGACGTCATCGTCATACCCTGCCTCCTCTTTCGAAAACCACCTCTTTAAGGGGGGCTCCTTGTCGTGGTAAAGAGGCTATCGGTCTGAGGAATTGGACCTCTTGGTCCTCTTCCTCAGACCGAACCTAATTACCCCTCAATCCCCCCTCCCTTTTCCCATCTTCCCCATCCTCCCTTTTCCCTTTCCTCCTCCTCCTCCTCCTCATCCCTCCCTTATTTCCTTCCCAGTTTTGCCCTGGGAGCTTCTCTACTCAGGCATTCTAGTTCCTAGGTAGGGGAAGGGTATCGTAGTCCATCCCATTCCGTTGGGTCCTTGGCGGTGGTGTAGTTTGCCGTGGAATCTGGATCGCCTGGGGATGTCCCGATCCCTCTCCGGTCACCCGGGGGTGGCTTGGGTATCTTTCGGGCGACGGGTGTATCTCTGGAGGCCACCTTTCGTTCCGGGGTGGTGGCCGAAGGCGGTATGCTGTGGCGGATATCCGGCCGCCCTCTCTTTGTCCGCCGAGATGGCTCGGTGGATGTGAGGTTGCTATCCCGGATTGCTGGTTTACTGGGGTGAAGGGTAGGGTATGGCACGGGTTCCATGCAGCATCTGCACTACTTGTGGTGTTGAGGTCCTCTTGGGCACAGGGGATTTGCGCTCCCTTTCATTCCTCCTAGGACCTATTCCTCCACGTTCCCCCTTTTTTATTCTTTTTTTATTTTTATTTTCTTTTCTTCCTTCTTTTTTTTCTTAAAAATAAAAAAAAAGTAACTAACCATGGCTGACCCAATCCATGAACCCACTACCCCGGGCCCCTTCCTGATACCGCACCCAGTACTGACCCTGCCTCGTTAACGGATGACTCTTTGGACACCTCTCTGCCCTGTACCTCTTGCTGGTGCTGGTTCGTCACCTGCTTCAGGTACCAGGGTCCCGACTGGCCCTTCGATACCTCTGACCTTCGCTCTTCTCTGACCTTGATTCCGGCTTCTCCTCGCGGTGTGGCAATTTTCGAATCGCTCGCCCGTCTCCCATCGGACCACCCCGGTCCCACACAAAAACGACCAAGACCCACACATGACGATTCGACACTCCTTCTCGTTCATCGCAGAAACGACCAGCTCGTCACCACTCCCCTTAAACTCTCTGTTTCAAACTACTCAATGGACAAAGTTTTTTACTCTTCGTCCAACTTCTCCTAATACCTATCGTTCAGACCATAGTATTGGTAAGGCTCTGCTACGCCATGTTGGTCAAAACATCTCATTTCACGCTCTCAAAGCGGCACTCGCATCATCACGGTCCAGAATGCTGGCCAAGCTCGCAATCTTTCTCTTCTTACGACCATTGACAATACACCTGTTACTATTGACAAGCACCATTCCCCAATTCTTGTTGTGGTGATGACATTTTCGAGCAGCTTGAGCTCCAAGAACTCCCTATCCTTAAAGTTGACACTTTTGCCCTCCCAGCCAATAAGCGAAGACGTTATCCTTGCAATATAGCTCGTTTAACGTTTGACTGCCGAGAACTGCCACCTTCGGTCTACTTGCAGGTCACGTTTACAAGTTCGAAGGTGACCCTACACCGCAGCAGTGTAGAAACTGCTGG
>WNWK01048027.1:0-13707 GCA_009830355.1 Cherax destructor
GTTGTTCACAATTTACAAAAGGGACATAGATGGGGGGAATAAACAGTGACAAGCAAGTTTGTGATGACCCCAAAAATGGGCCATCAAATTATTCTGACGAAGGCACTAGAGTGTCAAGATCTGAATAGACTGATGCAGTGGCCAGAGAAGGGCAGATGATGTTTAATATATAAAAAAAGCCAAGTTGTAAGTGTTGGAAAGAAAATAACCATGACACTTATAAACTTAATACTACTGAATTGGGAGTTCTGGTTAGCAGTAATCAACAAAGGCAACAGTGCGTAAGTTTCACAATAAAGCAATATAATTCTTGGCTTCATATCAGATGTCCTCAGGTTATTCTTCAACTCAACATATCGTTGGTTTGGCCTCTTTAGATTTCCTTCACAGTTCTGGTCCCCGTATTACAAAAGGGATATAAATGTGCGGGAAAAATGTAAAAAGGAGGATAAAAATTTGATCCCATGTATCAGAAATTTTTCCTAAAAGGATGTCCCGGGGGCCCTGAATTTGCACTCTCTAGAAAGGCATGGGAATTAGGGGGGATATGATTGAGGTATAAAGGGAAAACAGGAATAAATAAAGGGGATGTAAATAACATGCTAAAAATATCAAACCCAAAGACAGGACTTGCAGAAAGGGTTTTTGTTAAAAAAATCTATTCAGAAATGATATAGGAAAGCATTGGTTTGAACTTGAGTTGTGAATGAGGGGAACAAACTCCTGAGTAGCATCATTTAAACCCTAAAAATTTGGAGTTTAAAAAAATAGGTTAGACAAAGTCATGAGTGGGTGTGGGTGGATGTGGCTTGGACCGCTAGCTTGGGCCAGTAGGTGATTTGGATCCCTAGAATGGGCCAGTAGGCCTGTTGCAGTGCTTCTTTCTTATATTTTTTTTGTGTATAGCCAAAATCCAAAACAATCCCTTATCTCTCACATATCCATACAGCTATTTTTTTGTTTAAAAAATCAACTGAAATAAAAAGCAATACCCCCCTAGATGAATGCATATCATTCTTGCCATAGTAGTTATCCCCCTGTATACCTGGGGTATACCTAGTATGTAACTTCTTTGCAGTACGGGTCTAGTCAGAAATTAATACAAATTGCCTCATTTATATGTAGGATGGGTATGGGGAAATAAAGATATCAAACAAAATATATGTATTATGCTGTAATTCTAGTCTCCATATATTTTCAAAATGAAAATAAATGTGTTGGGAAGCATACAAGAAGGTTAAAGCTGATCCCCTGAATAAGAAACTTTTCCTAAGACAATGAAGACAAATTTCCCTCCCCAAGAGATGTAGATACAAAATTTAAAAAAAAAAGACTAAGTATACAAATGGAAAACCAAAATAGACAAAAGGGATATATATAAATGTTGAAAATATCTAACCAAAACAGGATTCTCAGCAATGGATTCAAGTTGGAAAAATTTTTGATTTAAAAAACCCCTTGTTTTAGCACTTTTTTTTTTTATAGAATTAATAATTTGATTTAGAAAAAATTGTAGATAAGTGAGCAAACCCCAAATAGCATCAATAAAGGGGAGCACTTTAGGTAGCTTTAAGGACAGGTAGAACAGGACAGTGGACCCTTTGAATTTGCCCCCTTGAATGTCGTGAAATTTTTAAAATCGGCAATTTTTTTAAAAATAATGGCTTGATTTTAGTGATTTGGCTTAAAATGGGCGTCGTATGAAAACGCCCGGGCGGCCTCCCAGCCGCCGCAGGCACACAAACACCATTCGGGTCAGTCGGGATAAATACATTTCTTAATATTTCATTCGTTTTAGTGCTTGCAACTGCTAAAGCCATCCCCTGTGGTTTAGCACTTCTATTTGATTATAATAATAATAAATAACCCCCATGGGCCCAAAAAAAGCTCCTAGTACCAGCTCTTTGCTAAAAAGGCGAAACATGATAGAATTCAAGAAAAAACACACCAGACAGGGTACTTCCCCCCAAACCAGCCAGGGGACTTCCCCCCACCCAAACTCAAACAAATGACTTATTTTAGGTTAAATGTTTTACTTTAGGTTAATATAGACATTTTCATTAATCCATCTATGATATTTTCTTAAAATTATATAAAACATGTTAAAATATACAGCATATAAACATTGATACAATGTTTATATTTTCAAAAGTAGTCAAAGTAAACATTACGTTTTTTTGATGCAGCATTAGAAAACTGAATCTGGCGCTGGTGCAGTAACTTTCATATGCATTTGTTTACAATTCTCAGCATGAATTATTCATTTCTTCTCCATTTGTTTATGATGGCATCTAAAGGTAGTTGTTAAAGATTAAACTCAGTGTACATGGTAATAATATGGCTGTGTAGGGAAAAAAATGGCTTTTAGTGTAATAATATGGGTGTGTAGTGTAATAATATGGCTGTGTAGTGTAATAATATTTGTAGGGAATAATATGGCTTTTAGTGTAATAATATGGCTTTTAGTGGCCCAGGGGGGCTAAGGGGGTACCTACGCTACAGGCTACCTACACTGAACCCCTACAAATAAATACTCACACCTCTCCCCAACATTAAGACTACAAATTTTTTAAAGGAATTTGTGGCAAAAAAAGACAAAAAAAGGGAAGTAACCCCAGAAAAGATTTTATGTGAAGTCTAGGGAAAGGGGGTTTCCCCCTTTCCCAAACAATATAACTCTTCCACCCCTCTACTTTCCCCCATTTTCCCAAAATCAACAACTCTTCAATAAAGGTAAATGTCATGTTTTTTTGTTTTTTTCCCATGTCTCATTGTTTCTGTGTAGATAAATGTACATTTCATGTAAAAGAAATTTTTTTTTAATACTTTTGGGTGTCTGAAACAAATTAATTTTATTTACATTATTTCTTATGGGGAAAAAGGTTTTGAAAATCGGAATTTTAAAGGGGGCTCTCTGGGAAAGGATTAATCAAAATTCAAGGGTCCACTGTACATGGGTGGGGTGGTTGGGTTTAACTTACCTACATACTAGCATAGGCCAGGTCTACTGCAGTAGTGTCCCCTATTTTAATGTTCTTGTTTGTAAAAGATTAAATATTTTTTTTATACCTGTATATTAACTTTTTTGTTACCATAAATTTTTAAAATATGCATATCATTAGGACCAGTGTAAATGCTTAAAATCATTTATGTATTTAAAAGCAAGTTTTTTTTTAGGACAATTAAAATTTATTTTAAAAAATATTTTTTACAATGGTTATGATACAAATAGATGTTGATATACATGTACATTATGTCTACTGAACTAAGGATAACTCAAATTTAATTATTATTGTCATATGTAAGTGGGAAATCCATAGGGGGAATACAACACCTTGGGAAAGGAGGCAATTTTACTAAATAAAAAGGGGAGGAGGGGGGAGCTCCTTGCTTGCCTTTCCTTTAAAAGGGCTAATAAAAACAATGAAATTAAAGTTGCTTGTCATTTGCTCAACATATTTTTGTGATTATACTCACAAAGCACTAAACCTAGGTATCATATTACACCTGGGGAATGAGAATCCAACCCAAGGAAGGCAATGTACCTGCGATTCCTTTCATCAAGAGTCCCTGAATAAATCAAGGAACTCCTCCCTTTGATTACAATAAGGGGGAAGCCCTAAAAATAGAGGTCATAATGCACCTCCATAAAGTTTTCATTCTCTGTAATGAACTGAAAAAAGCCCTTACTAGGTGAAATGTCCCCTAGTTACTGTATATTTTCCCTTAGTAAGTTTATTTGGTATAGAACAAATACAATCATACATAGTAATTTTAATTACCTTGGGTAACCCAAAAAAAAAATCAGTGACATTTCCATTGGAGTCCTTTGGTAAAATATATATTAATATATTCCCAGTTACTGCAGGTGTCAGTGTCAAAAAACTCTTATATAAATGTAAATTACTGCTCCCTCTTTTTTACATGTGTTTTAATCAACATTCAAACCTCAACTAGGAGGAAAACAGGTTCCATCCAAACTGAAGGACGTCCAAACCCCTTTGGGTCAAAAGCCTCTCGTGGGGATCAGAAACATCTCCGGGGGCTTGGTGGTGCAACCGCCATTCTGCATATGAGAAGCCGATTCCATCACAAGTATTCTTGGCTAGGGTTGCTTAACATACCACCACCCCCACTACCCCCCGGCGGCCCACATACCCCCTGCTTCCACAAGTCCTTGAAAAAATTCCTGACTCCTTGCCCTCAGGCACCCAATGGAAATGTCGCATTGTTTACTTTTCTTAGGTTTACCCTAGGTTTAAAATTTTACCTTATCATATAAAATCACTAATTTTTTTTTACAATATTTATAATAGACCAAAAAAACAAGCCTATTGCACTTGCCCCAAACTTGAGTACACGCATATCAATACTCCCCGCCAGCTGCAACCCCCACTTGTCCCGAAAATATTTTTCAAACGAAAGTGGTGGTGGTTTATGATAGTTTTAAAATGGTAAAAATGGCTTTTCCCCCCCAAAGAGGAGTGACCGTCCTTGGGGGACATGGGACTCAGGGAAAGCGGCTGTGACCATTTAAAATTCTCCTTCCTCCCTACACTCACATTTAAAACGCATTTCCCCCTTTTCGTCATACTACCCCAATGCTAACACTGTAATCAATCAAATCCATTAGGGAAAAATACTCAATTTTCCCAGCGGTACAAAATTACGAAAATCAGTCCCCGGCAATCCAAATATTATGTGCTTCACCCCAAACATCACATCACAGGCCCTCCCTCACCCCGGGGACACTACTACTGCCAACACTACCACCACCCCCACTGTCGTGCGGGAAACACTTCCTGGGATAGGGATTTTGTACGTTAGCTCACCTTTTCCCCGGTGAAATAGTGTGAAATCAACGCCCATGGTGTTTTCTCAATCTCAGGAACACAATAGCAACCCCGGCTTGCTGCCACCATGCACACCCACACTTCCTACAGCAACCTCCAACATTAATCCCTATCATTCTGCATTAATTTTGTAATTCAACCTTCGGGAAAACAAAATTTTTAAAAATGCTCATTGGGAAAATGAGCACAAAAGTAAATGCAATTGACTTTATTTGGTAATATTTGCTCTTGCGTTTGAATGGTGTTTGGCGTTTTTCTGGTGTAGACAAAAAAAAATTAAAGTGCTAAACCCGTAAGGGTTTATGGGGTCCGGAAAAGGTAACCAATAAATTTTTTATCCGGAAAAGGAGGGCTGCTCAATTCCCTTTCCCTCAAGAGCCCTCATCGACAAGGATCCCCGTTGAAATGTCTCATTTGTTTTTCTTTTCCATGTTATTCTAGGTTCAGTTTTTCATAATTTAATAAAAAAAAAACACTAAAAAAACTGAAATTATGCAAGAGGCGAAAAAAGTCATGGAAGGCTTCCTCTAGAAGCGGGAAAAGAATCTTGCAGGCAGTACTGCACCCTCAGTCAAAATTAATTACACCCATGCCACGCAAAATGTACACCTTTAGACGTTTTTTTCCAAATTATTAGAATGCCCTCTGTAAAGACCATTTAGTGCTCTGAGTCTGGATATCATTTAATCAAGATCCTAGGGAAATTACCAAATCAAAAAGACTAGCATCCGCTAAAAAGAAAAATTAAAGGGGGCCTAAAACCCCCCAACAGGCTAAAGTCTTCAGCGGTGTTAAAAAAGGTAGTTTAGCGCTTTTTTTTGATTATAATAATAATAATAATAATAGGTAACACTTCTCAAAAGTTTAAAACTAACCAATATATCAATTCGCAAGGCTGAGCAAACAATTTTTTAACACCCGGGGTGTCTCCCCCCGAGGCAGGGTGACAAAAAAAGAAGAAACACGACGCCATCATTCATTAAATAGCTTTCCGCCCGAAGTGTACTGACATCACAGTTCAGATGACCCACTGAACTGCAAAAACCCCACTCTTCTTCCCGAGTGCAGACATTTTTTCACCTCCATACTGCAACATCCCCAACCTCCTTCAAAGTGCAGGCACTGGGCTTCCCATCTCCAGGACTGCAACATTCCCCCCCCTTCAGAGACAGGAAATCTCTTCCCCCCTCCAGGACTAAAAAGTCCCCCCCCCGCCTTAAAGTGCAGACACTGGACTTCCCATCTCCCGGACTAAAACGTCACCACCCCGCCCCAGAGTGCAGGCACTGGACTTCCCACCTCCAGGACTGTAACAATGTCCCCACCGCGCCTTCAGAGCCCAGGCACTGGACTTCCCATCCCCAGGACTCTTTTCCCCACCCCTCCTTCAGAGTACAGGCACTGGACTTCCCACCTCCAGGACTGAACAATGTCCCCCCCGCGCCTTAAAGGCCCAGGCACTGGACTTCCCCCCCTCCAGGACTGAAACAATGTCCCCCCCGCCCCTTTCGGGAGTCCAGGCACTGGATTTCCCCATCTCCAGGATTGCAATATTCCCACCCCTCCTTCAGAGTACAGGCACTGGACTTCCCCCCCCAGGATTAACAATGTCCCCCCCGCGCCTTCAGGGCCCAGGCACTGGACTTCCCACCCTCCAGGCCCAATTTCCCCACCCCCCTTTCCCAGAGTACAGGCACTGGACTTCCCCCCTTCCAGGACTGTAACAATGTCCCCACCGCCTTAAAGGAGTCCAGGCACTGGATTTCCCCACCTCCAGGACTGTAACAATGCCCCCAGCCCTTCAGAGTCCAGGCACTGGACCCATCCCCAAGGACTGCAATATTCCCCCCCTCCTTCAGGTACAGGCACTGGACTTCCCACCTCCGGGACTGTAAAAACTCCCCCCCGCCCCTTAAAGTCCGGGGCAGGATTTCCCACCTCCAGGACTGTAACAACGTCCCCACCCTTCAGAGTCCAGGCACTGGATTTCCCCACCTCCAGGACTGTAACAATGTCCCCACGCGCCTTCGGGCCCAGGCACTGGACTTCCCCCCCCAGGACTAACAACGTCCCCACCCTGACTTCCACTTCCAGTATGGTAATATTTTTTAAAACCTAACACAAGGAAAAATAACCTTTTTACGGGTTATAATGATGGAAAACCATTCATAGGTGATATAGACATCCTCTGAATTTTCATGGATGAGCCGGGGGGGAAAAATAATTTGGTTCTGTACAGAAAAAAAGGCAGCCATATTAAATTTGGTGTAAACACGCGTAAAATTTTTGATGTCGAGTGCAGGAACAAAAAATAAACTAACTACTTTGTTGGGTTACCCTAGGGGGAAAAATTACTAGCATGAGGTGTACATGTATTAACCTGAACTGCATATAATTTTAAGGTAACTAAGATTTTTACTGATGTTAGTTGCACCTCAGACCCTATGGAACTTAATACAGGGTCAAAAAGCATAACCCCTTTGGATGCCCACCCCAAAACCACCCCTCACACTAAGTTTTTGGACCTATTATTAAATTAATAATTATTATTTAATACCACCAGTAACACTGGAAAATTAAGATTATGGGACCAAGTAGACATAAACCAAATATTTAAATAGGCTGCAGAAAACAATATGAAGTTCAATGATGAGAAATTTCAATTACCCCAGATATGGAAAACGTGAAAAAATTTAAAAATTTCATCGAGTACAAAAAAATTTCAACCACACAATAGAGCAAAAAACTAATGCCCAAAGACCTGGGAGTGATCATGTCAGAGGATCTCCCCTTTCCCAAGGACCATAACACCTTTAGAAACCGCATCTGCTAAAAAAATGACAGGATGGATAATGAGAACCTTCAAAACCAGGGATGCCAAGCCCATGTTGACATTTTTCGGGTCGCTTGTTCTATCTAGGCTGGAATATTTTGCACACTAACTGCATTTTCAAGGCAGGGAAATTGCCGGGCCTAGAAAATTTCAGAGAACCTTTACGGCACGCATAACTGCAAAAACCACCTCAATTACTGGGAACGCTTGAAGTTCCTAAACCCGTACTCCCCAGAACGCAGGCGGGAGAGATACATTATTATATACACGTGGAAAATTCTCGAGGGGTTAGTAACCCAAAATTTGACACGGGGTCACTCCCCTTGGGAAAACAAAAAACTCGGCAGGCGATGTAACATCCCCCAATGAAAAAACAGGGGGGCCACTAGCCCCGTTGAGGGACAACACAATAAGTGTCAGGGGGGCCCCAAAATTGTTCAACTGCCTCCCAGCATACATAAGGGGGTTACCAAAAAACCCCCGGCTGTCTTCAAGAGGGACTGGGCAGGCACCTTTTTTTTTGGCACCTGACCAGCCAGGCTGTGGTTCTTTCGTTGGGCCGTGCGGCCAGCGGGAACAGCCTGGTTGATCGGGGTCTGATCCAACATGAGGCGTGGTCACCCGACCGGGGCCCCAGGGGCCCGGCCCCGGAACCCCTCTCCAGGATATAATATTAAAGATTTGATCATAACAAAAGTCAACTGGAACATCTTTTACCTAATCACTGGGTAAAATTTTTTTTCACCATTCTTATTACATGATAAAAATTATAGACATTTTTTTTAAAAATATTTTTTTTGTGATAGGCAATGTTAGTCTAGGGGGAAGGGAAAAATTTTTAATTCCCGTAATTATTATTATAATAAAAAAAAAATATACTCCCGTAATATCGTAATAAAAACTCGATTCCGAGGTTTTGTTTTAAAACAAAAAGGGGATCGAAAAGACCATCAAATATAATTTTAATATAACGTAGACCACTTTATATTAAAAATTTTATTTTTTTTTCTTGCGTACCTCTTTCTTAGTTATTTGTATACACTTTAAAACTTAAACACAACTTATAAATTAACACTTGCTTTCATTCTTCACTGAATGGGGACTTTAGAATAAACGAACAAAAAGTTATAACGTCTCTTTTTATTTACAATTTGTTGACTAGAATAGTAGAAGTCTCTAAACAGACGTGACCTTCTCTATAAGCAGAGAGGGTTGAACTGTTCCCCTAGTAAAGAGAACTTGTTAAATTCAACCTACTAAGGAGAGAGTGTAAGAACCTACTCCCTTTTCAGGAGTGGGTGTGTGAACCTACTGACAGTACCCCTTTAAGGGGGGCCCCTTTAGGGGGAAAGAGGCTATCGGTCTGAGGGTTTGGGCTTTTTGGTCTTTTTCCCCCCAGACCGAACCTAATTTCCCCCAATCCCCCTTCCCTATCCCATCTCATCCATCCTCCCCTTTTTTCCTTTTCCCCCTCTTCCCCCTCATCCCTACCTTAGTTCCTTCTCAGTTTTACCCTGGGAGCTTTTCCTCAGGCATTCTAGTTCCTAGGTAGGGAAAGAGACGTGGTCCATCCCATTCTGTTGTGTGGTGTAGTTTGCCGTGGAATCTGGATCGCCTGGGGATGTCCCGATCCCTCCTGTCCCCCGGGGGGGGGCCCTTGGGTATCTTTCGGGCGGGGGGTTTATTCTAGGATTTTTCGGATTCGGGGGGTGGTGACCGAAGGCGGTTTTTTGGGGGGATATCTGGCCCCCCTCTTTTTTGTCCCCGAGATGGTCGGTGGAGGGGGTTGCTACCCCGGATTGCGGGTTTTACTGGCATGAAGGGTAGGGTAGGGCGGGGTTCCATGCGCATCTCACTATTTGGGGTGTTGGGTCCTCTTGGGCGGGAGGGGGCTTTACGCCCCTTTTCATACCTCCTAGGAGCTATTCCTCCACGTTCCCCCTTTTTTTATTTTTTTTTTATTTTTATTTTATTTTCTTCTTTTTTTTTTTTTCATAAAAATAAAAAAAAAAAATTTTTTCCATGGCTGACCCAATCCATAAACCCATACCCTGGGCCCCCCTGATACCGGTACGCCCTGCCTCGTTAAGGGACCCTTTGGACACCTTCATGCCCCGTACCTCTTTGGTGCTGGTTTGTCACCTGCTTCAGGTCCCGGGGTTCTGCCCCCTTTTGACATATCTGACCTTCGCTCTTCTTTGACCTTGTTTCCCGGCTTCCCCCTCGATGGTGCCGAAATTTTCAATCGCTCGCCCGTCTCCCATCGGACCCCCCCGGTCCCACACCCAAACGACCCAAAAACCCCACACATGACGATTCGACACTTCCTTCTCGTTCATTCGAAACGACCACCCAGCCTCCCTTAACCCCCTGGTAACAGAGGCCTGGTCACAGACCGGGCCGAGGCGGTTTACCCCTGGAACTTCCCGGTAACTCCAGGTAAGAATTTAAATACCTGGAGTCACCTGGAAAATTCAATCCCCCGGGCCCCTCCGTACCAGGCCTTTTGGGCCCAACCTAACCAGGCTGTTCGCTGGCCGCAAAAGTCCAACGTACAACCACAGGGCTGGTCAGGTACCACTTTAGGTGCCTGTCCAGTGCCTGCTTGAAGACAGCCAGGGTTTGTTAACCCCCCTGATGTATGCGGGGAGGCAGTTGAACAATCGGGGGCCCCTGACACTTATTGGTTGCCCCTCAACGTGCTAGTGGCATCCCTGCTCTTCTTTGGGGGGATGTTCTCGCCTGCCGAGTTTTTTGTTTTGTAGGGAGTGTTTTTTTGGTAAGTTTGGTACTAACCCCTCGAGAATTTTCCATGTGTATATAATAATGTATCCCCCCGCCTGCGTTCTAGAGTACGGTTTTAGGAACTTCAGGCGTTCCCAGTAGTTGAGGTGGTTTATCCATTATGCGTGCGGTGAAGGTTTCTTGCACATTTTAAAGGTCAGCAATTTCACCGTGAAAGGTGCCGTTGGGTTGCGCAATTTTGCCTAGATAGAAAAAGCGATCTGAAAAGTGTCAACATGGGCTTGGCATCCCTGGTTTTGAAGGTTCTCATTATCCATCCTGTCATTTTCCCGAGCAGATGCAATTGCTATTTTGTTATGGTCCTTGAAGGTGGATCCCTGACATGTCCCCCCGGGTTTTTGTTTTTTGTTTTTGGGGTTTGGGAAATAGTTTTGTACCCCGATAATTTTTAATTTCTTCATTTTTATCTTTTTTAAAATTTCTCATCTTGAACTTCTTTTGTTTTCCACCCCTTTTAAAGATTTGGTTTATGTCTGTTTAGTCTACCGTGTCTTCGGGGGACCTGTCATACGATTCTGTCATCTGCAAAGGAAGACATAGCACTGTCTTACCAAAACTGAAAGAGGATGAGGAATAGGATGGGAGCAAGATGTGCCTTGTGGGAGCTTTTCACAGTAGCTGCCTCAGACTTTTCTCTGTTATACTACTCTTTGTTTCTAAAGTTGGAAAAAGATCCATCTACCAACTTTTTTTTTATTCCTTTTTCACCATTTTTTTGGGGATTCACCATGGTCCCTTTTAAAAATTTTTTCAAAATTTTTATATAACATTTGCATTTTTTTTATCTTCAGAGCATCCAGGACCTTGTCGTAGTGGTCCCGTAGTTGGGACGAAAAGGGGGCCTCTCTAAACCCCGCTGTCTGGGGTTTTGCGTTGATGGGTATCAAGATGGGTGGGATCTTTTTCCCTTTGAACCCTTTTTAAAATTTTTTTGATATGGGACGTTAGTGCAATTTGTCTGTAGTCCTTTTCTATTTTCCTCTCCATAAGATGTTAAAGCATGTGATAGGGGGGTTCTTGCAGTTCTTGTGAACCGGGTTCCATGAGTCTGGGCCTGGGGCAGAGTGATGGGGAGTATTTTTGCCTTTTGGTCATTTGGCGTCGTGGTGATGTCAGAAAGGCAGCGTCTTCAAATTCTGTGGCACTCTAAAAAAAAAAATTCTTTTGGTTTTTCGATTTTCAGTCTGGTTGTGGCTCGCTAAAAACTGAGTCCTAACTTAATCCCCATTTCCTTGATTATGTATGAATATTGTACTATGTATACCTACGAAACATTTTGGGGAGAGTTCCGGGGGTAAACCCCCCTCGGCCCCGGTCTGTGACTGGCTTCATTTGGATCAGAGCCTGATAAACCAGGCTGTTCGCTGGCCGCCGCAGCCCAAACTACAAAAGCCCGGCTGGTGGTCCCGACTTTGAGTGCCTGTCTAGTGCCGGGAAAAACAGCCGGGGGTCTTTGGTAACCCCCCTGATGTATGCGGGGAGGCGTTGAACAGTCTAGAGCCCTGCCTTTTGTGTTGCCCCTAAACTGCTAGTGGCCCCCCCTGTTTTTTCTTTGGGGGGATTTACATACCCGGGTTTTTTGCTTTCAGGGGGGACTTCGGGGCAAGTTTGGTACTAATCCCTCGAAAATTTTTCCACGTGTATATAATAATGTATCTCTCCCGCCTGCGTTCTGGGGATACGGGTTTTTGGGAATTTCGCGTTCCCAGTTTGGGTGGTTTATCGCGTTATGGGGCCGTGAACTCTGCACTTTTTCCGGTCAGAAATTTACTGCCTTGAACGGTGCAGTTAGTGTGCAGCAATATTCCAGCCTAGATAAACAACCGACCTGAAAAGGTCAACATGGGCTTGGCACCCCTGGTTTTTTCTCATTATCCATCCTGTCATTTTTTTAGCAGATGCGTTTCTACGGTATTATGGTCCTTGAAGGGGAGATCCCCTGCAATCCCCCCAGGTCTTTGACATTGTTTTTTGCTCTATTTTTTGGTTGGAATTTGTTTTGTACCCGATGAGATTTTAAATTTTCCCCACTTTTCCATATCTGAGTAATTGAAATTTCTCATCATTGAACTCATATTGTTTTCTGCAGCCCATTTTAAAAATTTGGTTTATGTCTGCTTGGAGTCTTGCAGGTCTTCAATGGACACTCATCAGATTCGGGTTCATCTGCAAAGAGCACGGCACTGTTTATATCCCTGTCTTTCGATATTGCCGCCTCAGACTATCCTGTTTATACTCTTGTGTTCTACTTTTTAAAAAATAGACCCATCACCAACTTTTCCTGTTATTCCTTTATCACCCTTTTTGTGCTTTACACCATGGGCACTACACACACAACCCACACATAGAAAGGAGCTTACAGACGTTTCGGTCCGACTTGGACCATTTAAAAGTCACCTTACACAAAGGACAGGTGGAAAGGGGTTTTTATATAGGCAGGCCCCAGGGTAGGGCATGGGGGGAATCGACAAGGTAGAAGTGACAGGGTGTTAGGAGGGAACAAGAAACAAGGGGGCACAACTGGAAGCTGAAGCTCAGATGAGTCAAAAGGGGTGTTAGGAAGCATTTCTTCAGCCACAGAGTAGTGGAAGTGGGGAAAAGTCAGAAAGACATAGTGGAGGCAGGAACCATACACAGTTTTTAAAACGAGGTATGATAAAAACTCATGGGGGGAGAGCAGATCCCAGTAGCGGGCAGGGAGGCGGGGGCCCGGAGCTGAGTCTCACCCCCCCCAATTAGGTGAGTACAAGAAAGTTGTGGAGGGGGAATAGTGGGAAAGGGCAAGGTCCTGGATGCTCTGAAGATAAACAGAATGCAGATGTTATATACACAGATTTTGCAAAAGCCGACAATGTGACCATGGTCTAATAGCAAAATGCGTGATAAAGGCTAACAGGAAAAATTGGAGATGGATCTATAATTTCCAACACGGAACACAAGAGTAGTAGTCAAAAGAGTAAAGTCTGAGGCAGCTCGGAAAAAACTCTTTCCACAAGGCCTTTGCTCCATCCCATTCCTCATCCTCATATCAAAATTTACAGGGATAAGAACATAAAAACATAAAAGAAGGAACACTGCAGCAGGCCTACTGGCCCATGGGCAGGTCCAAAAATCCAACGGCAAGCCAAGCCCGACCCAAGGTCAGGTTACATTCACTTAAAGGGAAAGGGGCCGCATCTGACCTAGTAGCACAACCTAGTCAGGGCCAATTCACAC
>WNWK01048028.1:0-13707 GCA_009830355.1 Cherax destructor
TTTAGGTTCCTGAAACTAGAAAACCACTAATAATACAAAATTATCTTACTTTTGGATTTGGGTTCATTTCATATTTCAGTAACTACTTGGGACCATGGAAACATCACTTTCAGTGAGCAAGACAGTATCAACATTCAGTGTAACTATAATGTACTGTAGTACTGTATTATGCTTACTTTAAATCATATACGTACAGTGGACCCCGAGTTTTGGTCATAATTCATGCCAGAAGGCTGTTCAAGTGCCATTACTAAAGCGAATTTGTTCCCGTAAGGAAAAATGTAAAGTAGGTTAGTAGTTCAGACTCCCAAAAATACACATACAAAAGCACTTACAATATTAAGCTTACATAACTGTTCGATTTTGAGGTGACCAGCTCGGGGTCCACTGTATATAATTAAAAATTTGATATTAAAGAGTAAAACTGCTTTAACAGACTCCAATTTAATGGATTATGGACTTAAAGGACAAAATCTTAGCTGGACAGCACTTGCAAACAGCAAAGTCCATTAAATCAGAATAATTAATTATTGTTGTGGTATGCTAAATAATTTGCCATAAAGCCCATTAAATCACTTGTTCATTATCGTTGAACAATCGGGATTTAACAAACAACACCTGGGATTAGGTGGATGGCTGGGGTTCATGGGCTGAGGTAGATAGCCGAGGTAGATGGATCAAGTCAGTGCTGAGCTGTTACTTACTGGAACCCTCCAGATATTCTGTCATGACCTCTGCTGTGTTTTAACCTGCAGTACTTTAAACTGCTGATAATTATTATAATCAAAACTAAGCACTAAACAACCAGGGAAACTGCTGATAAGGCATCAGCTTCTCCAGACTACTTCACAACAATGCTTCTAGATGTGTCAGGCTCCTTTTCAGTGAAGAAGTCTGGAAGTTTACCTGCATTATCAGCACTGATAAATTTGATTAGCTGGAGTGAATGGCTTAGGTTTAAGTTCTTCCTCTCATCTTCTCTTATCTGTATCCCTTCTATCTGGGAAATGTGCTTCTCAATATTTCTTCTGGATATCTACCAATATCATCATCGAAGAGTTTATGCATGTCTTCTGTCTGCATATCTTTAATGCCCTCACTTGAGCAATAAATAAGCATAGGCCTGCACTTAAATTCACCTGATATAAGCTGAAAGGATCTTTTGCCGAATTGAATCCAGGTGCATTTTTCTGCTTGCTGATGTAAGTTCTAGAAGGCATCCTCTTCCAATATACAGCAATCCTTTCTTTAACAGTATTAAAATCTGCACAGGCTGGTAGCCACCCTCAGAAATAATTTACAGGTAATGAACAGGGTCACATCAACCCTCTAGAATATCAACAAGCAACAGTAATCAATGGTATAATTTGGTCAGAAAAAGTGACATTTTTTGTGATGCATGATGGCAGGTAGTGGCAATGGTGGTGACAGGTAATAATGGTAGTACGTAGTTGATACTGCCTACCACACATCTAACATACTGTACAGGATGACATTAACCCTTTCCACAGGAGCTTCCTGGTACCTGACCAGTGAAAATGAAACTACAGGATATCACAATAACATAAGAACAGAGGGACACTGCAGTATTCCTACTGGTTCATGCTAGGCAGGTCTTCCTCAAACCCTACCCTTCTCACTTGTATATTTCTCCAAGCTATTTTTTAAGATGTGAGATGGGTTTGGATTGAAGAAGGACCTGCCTAGCATGAGCCAGTAGGCAATGAAAACTGCAGTGCTAGATATGAAAATTATTTTTGACAAGTTGCAAAATTAAAAAAAAAAAATTGGACTTTTTTTTTTAAATGTTAAAAATGTAACCCTATATTTTTGTATATTTTTCACTTTACATAATACGATATTACATTAGTGCCAATTTCAGGAATGTAACCTGTACGATATGCAAGTGTCTATTATATACAGTGGTACCTCGGTTTATGATGGTCCCCAAACTCGCCCTTTTATGTAAGTTTATTTTTTTAAATGCCTTTGTAAGTGTATTTTTGGGGGTCTAAAACGACTAGTCTATTTTACATTATTCCTTATAGGGATAAATTCGTTTGGTAATGGCACTTGAACAGCATTCTGGAACGAAAAAATATCATTAACCGAGGTACCACTGTTACGAGCTTAATTAGTTTCAGAAGGCTGTTTGAGTGCCGATACTAAACGAATTTGTTCCCATAAGGAATAATGTAAATTAGATTAATCTGTTTCAGACCCCCAAAATTACACTTACAAAAGCACTTACAGAAATACACTTACATAATTGTTCGAGTTGGGAGCTGCTCGTAAGTCGAGGTACCACTGTATACAGTATGTAAATTATTTTTAGAAGCAAGTCTTCTTACACCAACTACTTCTGTTTACCTTGCAGGAAATAAATGCCATACTGTACTTGGGTGTTAAACTACAGTGGAACCTCGGTTTTCATTTTTAATTCGTTCCAGAGAGTCTGACGAAAACCAAATTCGACGAAAACTAAAGCAATATTTCTCAACTTATCAAGGACCACCTTCACCTAAACATACGTAGTAATGAACTAAAAGATTGCAAACTGATGGGCTACCACGCAGGGAAAAAAACAGTGCTATTAAAATTCAATACCAGCTTGCAAAGAAATAACCTGCTAAAAACATCCTTATCTATGAAATCAGATGTGTATGTCAATGAATGCCTTACCAAAACAAGACAAAACCTCCTTTATTGACTAAGAAAATTACGCAATGGCCAAACAATCCATCAGTGCTTTGTGAGGGACGGTAAAATTGCAATTAGGAAACAGCCCACTGGGAAGAGGTACTTCATCTCTACAGAATATGAACTAAAAACATTCCTGAGTGAGGTTGGGTTAACAGAATCAGAATAGAGTGCAGTTTATACCACCGTCCATGAATAGTGTTATGAATCACCCTATAACAGTTATATACTACCATAAAATTTGTTCCCTAAAAATTCTAATAGTCATACCTCGTGTTACGATGCTGTCATCTTACGTTATTTTCGAGTAACGATATTTATAACGTAAAAAAATGATTGCGATAACGATGTTTGCTTCGTGTAACGACATTGACCGGATGTGTCCACGTGGCGCCCAGCTGAGCGCTACTCCAGGGAGCGTCAGTGTGCTATTGTTTACAAGCGGGCGACCACCCACCCACACCCACGCATTCATACCAGTATATTGTCATTATTCCACTGTTTTTAGTGCTTGCAACTGCTAAATAAGCTACCATGGGTCCAAGGAAAGATCCTAGTGGTAAGCCTGTGGCAAAGAGGAACAGAAATACATGTACGATAGAACTGAAGGAGATAATAGAAAAATATGAAAGTGGAGTGCGTATCAGTGAGCTGGCCAGGCTGTATGGTAAACCTTTTCTACCATCGCTACCATTGTGGCCAGAAAATTCACGTAAAATCAAGGAAGCTGATTGCGCCCCTGAATTGGGCCTCAATGTATATAATGTATATTTCCATTTTCTATAATTTTATATTGCGAATATTCTCGATAATAGCTAAATCGTTAATATTTTGCTTTATATTATTATTAGACTATTATTTGACTTAGCTATATTTATTAGGTAGGATGTAATATTTTATATTATTGTGTTGAAGTGGTCATTTGGTGTTGGCAAACTACTGTTACGCTGCCGGCGTCTAGTTGCTGAGAGGAGTCAGTCTCTGGACACACCTGAGCCGGGTGGTTGTTCCTCTTTCCTCTCTCTCTCTGGCTTGCTGCCCTCGTCGAGTCAACACCTCACTCTTGTTTTCTCGACATTAGACTATGTTGGGTAGAGTATGCATTCGTTGGTGAGGCGAATCATACTTCTCAGAACTCTGTGTAACTCTGTTCAAAGAGAATACACTAGACAGTGATTTTTCGACGTTGTTCTGGGTTGTGTGTCACCTTGACACTTTGATACTACTCAGGTCTCAAGCTCTAGCTCTGGACCTACTTCGATAAGGCATCTGTGCACCACCACAGTTTGGGATTGTTTATGCTGAACCTAGCTTCAGTAGAAAGGGAGTTTTGTGACTGTTTTGGAGGATCTACTGATGGTCCCCAGTTAGGGTCGATTTTCTATCTCCTTGTTCCAGACGCTGTGTTGCTGTTGCCTGTTATATTGCTGTTTTGTGAATTGGTCATTTTACTGGACAATCAAGCTGTTCTGGTTGTCTGTTTGTTAGAGGAGATAGCTTTAGAGTTGTTCTGTCGTACACTGGTTGAGTCGAGTCTTAGAGTTACCGGGAGCACACTCATACACTCATTTATTCTTATTTGTATATATTATTGTTATTACTGACATTGTACCTGATGGTACTTCTGAGTCATTTATATATATGTGCCCTCAGCACAGACTTATTGTATATGAGAGCAGTGTAGGAGCTACCCTCCTAATTAACCTCCTAATTGATATCTTAATTAATATCTTTATATTTGATTTACTTTGCTACCCTAGATTTTCTCACTTTGATAATAAACCTTTTAAATATATCTGTTTGGTTAGTACCCTATCAGTTGCAATCCCTTAATCTATATAATATGTGGATAACTGAACCAGGATACTGACTTTGTTGCAAAAGCCCAGTAACAGGCTGGATGCTAGAAGGCTATCCTTTCTAGTGTTCACTGGAGATGTCTATTACAAATAGATATCGTGTCATTTTGTAACAAATGGGGGACTGTCCGGGAGGTTCTTGATCCAAGGTGTTGGAAGAATTGTCCAGTTTGCCATACTAGTAACTCTATGGTCAAACACTTTGAGTAATTTCTTAATCTGAAGACTAGGAGTTTGGTCTTGTACAACATCATAGGGGATGTATGTACCTGTCCGAGTCTCTTGATCCAAGGAGATGGAAATACTGTTAATGAGCTCTAGCTCTAAGACAACCAACACTAGTATAACTTGTAAAGTAAATTCTTACATTAGGATTCTAGCTTCCCATAATCACTCTCTCATATTTTACTTATTTTCGTGATGTATGATAAGGTGAAAAAGTTAATTGATACTCTGACTTTGTCGAAGTTACATACATTAAAGCTTCAGAATTGTTGGCAGGTAGCCAAGTATCTGGGTGTGACGTACAACCGTAGTTACACCGCAGTAACAGTCAGAGCATTAATTAAAGATCTGTTGTTTCCTGATAATACAGAGAGTTCTGATTCAGAGTCAGAGAGCTTAGTGTCACAATTAGGAAATATGTCGCTAATTGATGACATAGAAGTGAGAGCAATTCAGGCAGAAGTTTCTGAGCCTAGTGTTACTGCTCATTCTCTCACTCCCTCCTGTCTGCCTCAGACATTAGTACAGAGTGTAGCTGGAAGTATGACGCAGCCTCATACTAGTACTGTTTATGCTACACCTGTCTCTTCTTATACTAGACCAGATCTAGGCTCTATTGGCATGGCTGGACTAGGTGCCCGACCTAGGGTCCATCCAGATAAACCTGTTCATTTACCTTCTCCCTTGTCCTTTGATCCTATATCTCAGGACCAATTCAACAGGATGGAACGCCTAATATTGTTGCAAACTGCACAAATTGAGGCACAGAGGAAATTGAACGAGGAAGAGTTTCATAGAGAAACTATTCGTTTCCAGAGACAACAGAATATTAGATCTGATCAGCCTAGTAAGACTATAGAGGATACATTTAACGTGCAGAAAGCTGCCTCAATGGTCCCTAAGTTTTTGAGACAGACCTGGACACGTATTTTGATGTGTTCGAGAATCAAGCACGTGCCATGAATTGGCCACGTAAGCATTGGGCTACTTTGTTGCACACAGCTTTGACTGGCAGAGCACAAACATGTACTGCTGCTTTGCCATTTGCCAAATACATTGACTATGACACAGTCAAAGAAACCATTCTTGAGACATATAATTTGTTACCTGTAAGTTACCAACGTGCATTTCTACGTTACAACGACGACAGGGTCAAACTTGTGTGGAGTTTGCCCGTGAGAAGAAGCTTGCATTTGAGAGGTGGTGTCGAGCCTCCCAGTGTAATTTATGACACACTCGTTCAGCTGATACTTCACGAGGAATTCAACACCTGTATGTCTGCTGATGTACAAGAATATCTGATCGACCACACTGCCTCAGATATTCTAGAGACTGCAGCATTAGCTGACAACTATGAAATTTCTCACACAATTGTACGTACTCAAAGCCGAGAGAAAAAAGGTAACTACAAAATGTCCTAGGAATTGGCAAACCAAATCAGCTGATCAGTGCCGGCCTAAAACTGCTACTGTTACTTCTCGCACCTTCACCAGGAAACCTGACATTCCTGAATCTGTCTCTGTAGCTAGACAGAAGTCTAATACGGAGAAGAAGAATGTCAAATGTAACTACTGTCTTAGGAAAGGTCATACTCGAGAATATTGCTTTAATATTATTATATTATTATTATAATCAAATAGAAGCGCTAAACCACAGGAATATTGCTTTAAGTTAGAAAGAGATATGAGGCAAGATCGTGCAGCTGGCGCCCCCACTAAGTCGTATCTTCTTCGGGCAACAAGGGCACCTACAACCTAATACTTCTGATTCCCAGTTTTGAGAATGTTCCTCAGAATAGATGACTAACATCAGACAGAGTATCTGATGAGAAGATTCAGTCAGTTATGAGTCCTTACTTATCGAGAGGCAAAGTAGGACTTGACGAATCTAAGCTAACTGAGATAATTACTTTCCGAGACACAGGTAGTTATCTTACCTTGTTAAGAGATGATGTATTGCCTTTAACAAACGATACCTATACCCAGATAGATGTATTGTTAGAAGCCTATGGAGTGCTGTTATTAAAGTTCCCTTCACAAAGTGTACCTTGAAACAAGCTATTATTCTGGTATATGTCAGTTGGTATTTCCAGTGGTGAATTTCCTATCAGGTCAGTGGACTTGTTGATAGGAAACGATATCCTTCAGGCTGGTATTTGTAAGGGCCACTTGTGATTGATAATACCACTGATGATAATTATGAAATTTGAAGCTTGTAGAGAAAGCCTATATTATTCCCCCTCAGTGCAATAACTCGTGCTATGTCAAAGATACAACAACAACCATCTTGTCTCCTGCTGAGTTAGTTGATGATAATGACTTGGGGTTGAATATGTTGTTCAGTGATTCTCTGCGGCCTGGATCACTAGCATGACACCCCCCTACCTCATCAACCTAGTCAAGACACAACTGATGTGAAGATTCTCACTCACGACGATTTAATCAAGGATCAGTTTGTTGATCAGTCTTTGGAGAGATTGAGAGATATAGCAGTTACTGAGAGTGAAGCAAAGGATCTGAAAATTTTATTATTATGGTAAAGGTGTACTATTGGAAAAAGTACAAGTCGTTGACCGCTGACAGTGATTCCACCACAGTCAAGCATCTTGTTGTTTTACCAGTTACATTTCGTGAGCAAGCTCTTGATTTTGCGCACAATAGTCCCATAGGAGGACATTTGGGTGTCAGGAAGACACTTGGTAAACTGGCAAAACATTTCACTTGGCCGGGAATGAGGGACACTGTTGCTGATCATGTGCGACGTTGCACGCTCTGTCAGGTGACAGGCAAACCAGCTCACTCGCCCCACCTGCACCTCTCATACCAATAATTGTAAATGGTGAACCATTCTCACGTCTTATCATAGATTGTGTTGGTCCTCTGCCTAGAACCAAGTTGGGTAACCAATACCTGTTTACAATAATGGACGCAGCTACACGCTATCCAAGCCATTCCTTTGAGAAAATTAATGCTCGTGCTATTGTCAGGGCATTGATGAAATTTTTCTCCCACGTTGGATTTCCTCGAGAGATACAGTGGATCAGGGATCCAATTTTACTTTAAGATCTTTGAGAAGCATTATCCCACCTAGGAATAAAATCAGTACTTTCTACCAGTTACCATCCTCAGTCCCAAGGTGCTCTAGAGAGATTTCATCAGACACTGAAGTGTATGATGAGAGCCTATGTGAACATTTTTCTAGAGACTGGGATGAGGGTGTTCCTTTTCTTCTGTTTGCTATAAGAGAAAGTGAGCAAGAAAGTCTAGGTTTTAGTCCGTTCGAGCTAATATACGGACACCAAGTGCGTGGTCCTCTTGCTGTGTTGAAAGATGTGTGGACAGGAAAATCTAATCCATCATTAAGCACATCACCTTCATTAATGCAGAAGCATTTGCTGCTCGGGGACTTGCTTGAAAAACCTAGTTTCAGCTCAGGCTAGGATGAAACAACAGTATGACAAGCGTGCTGTATCTCGCTCTTTTAAAGCAGGAGATAAGGTGATGGCACAGAAATTAGTACCAGGACATGCTCTCAAGCCAGATATGATGGTCCCCTGGGAAATACAGTAGGACGTCATTTAGCACGAGATTATGTTACACGTACGTATTGCACGTTTTAAGTTTTTGCGACACATTATCATCTTACACGACGTAAAGATGATATTACAGTTCAGCAGGAGGGAAAAAATTTTAGCGCGCGGTCCCGGTGGGTTAAACCATTGAGTCAGTGGGGAGTCCTTTGCCATCCGCCACCCTCACCCACCCCGCATCCTCCCAGCCTTCAGTTTGGTTCGTACACGTGCAGGACGATAAGTATCGGAAGCTCGCTGTGTTTATTTACATTCATTTCCTGATTTTCATTGCATTTTGATAAATATACCAAGAAATCATGGCACCCAGTAAGCATACAAGTGTTCCAGCAAGTGACAAAGAAAAAGTTTAAGCGTTCAAGTCTAGGAATTTCAAAGAAAATCGAGATATTAGATAAGCTTAAGAGTGGCTCACGTGTGAGGGATATAGTGAGGGCCTATGGCCAATGAAGCGTCAGTTCGACGATTAGGAAGAATGAGGCAAATATACGAGCTTGTGTAATGAATAACCCAAATGTGACCTCATGAAAAGAATGACACGTAGGTCCCAACAAGTAAATAAAACTGAAAACTTGTTGCTTGAGTGGATCGAACAGAAAACAAAGAAAGGTGCACCACTTAGTTTCTCTTATGGGAAAAGGCCTTACAGTTGTTTAAAGCAGTGTGTGATAAGGAAGGCAGACCTGAAAACGCGTGTATGTTTACCACAGGTGGTTCAAGAACTTTAAGTTGCATAATAAGTTACATAATATTAAGTTTTCTGGTGAAAGTGCTTCAGCTGATCATACAGCAAAGTAATTTCCTGCTGAATTTCAGGAACTTATTTCCCAGGGTGGCTATGATACAGCAAGTTTTAATGCTGACGAGACAGGTGTTTTTGGAAGAAAATGCCAACACGAACTTTTTTCAGTCAGCAAGAGAAAAGTGCATCGGGCTTCAAGGCAGCAAAGGATCGCTTCACCTTGCTCCTTTGCGGTAATGCATCAGGTGATTTCAAGTGTAAGCCCATGGTTATTTACTCTAAGACTCCTCGTGTTTTGAGAGGTGTGGATAAAAACACCTTACCAGTAATTTGGAAGTCAAACCAGTCAGCATGGATGACAGAGGAAATATTTATTGACTGGTTTAAGCATCACTTTATTCCTGAAGTCAAGTTTTACCTGCACACCAAGAACCTTGCATTCAAGGCTCTCTTCATTCTTGATAATTCCGTACTCATCCACAAGCTTTGCTGGATGTGACCCCACATATAAAAGTTGTATTTTTACCTCCAAATACAACATCTCTGATACAACCACTGGACCGGGAGTTATTCAGACATTCAAGTGTAACTACACAAAAAATTATAAAAACTAGTTGCATCAATGGACTCTGACTCCAATCTGGCAGTACCAAGCTTTTGGAGTAAATTTAACATTGCAGATGCCATCAGCTATGCTAAGTGCATGGAATGAAGTGCCCCAATCAACATTAAATGCAGGCTGGGGAAAGTTATGGCCTTCTGTAGTTAATTCTTTCACTGGTTTTCCCTTGCTTGAGAGTCAGGTTCAGGAAATTGTTCAGCTGGCAAGGAGATTACCAGGTGATGGTTTTGAAGATATGAATGAAGATGATGTGAATGAACTCTTAGAAGATGATGATGATGATGAAGACAGGAGTCCAGAGGAAATGTTGGCAGAGTTCGATGCACAGATGCAAGGGAGGGAGATAACAGAAGAAGATGAAGAAGAACCTGAAGAAAAGAGTTAACATTGCAGCAGTTACGTGAGCAGTTCCATATTATTGGTAAAGTTGCAGACTTTTCACTGAAGAGGATCCTGACAAAGCTAGAAGCAGGGCTTTGAAACGGGGTCTAGACCAGCTGATGATGCCTTACCGTCAGCTGTATAATGTAATGCAGAATAAAAAGCCCAGAGATCCATTACAGAATTTATGCACACTGCAATACAACCATCGACTTCAGCACCAGAACCTCTACCATCCACTTCTACCGACAACCAACAAGCATCCACCTCAGCCCAGTAGGGCCACACCATCCATATCCACTCTTCACTACCATCCACAAACATCATTACCCACAATTTAAGGTAAGAAATACTATTATTTCTATTGCATTTGTAGTCTTAAGCAGTAATACAGTAGATCATGACAATGCACTACAATTACATATCCACCTCAGCTCAGTAGGGCCACACCATCCATATCCACTCTTCACTACCATCCACAAACATCATTACCACAATTTAAGGTAAGAAATATATTATTTCTATTGCATTTGTAGTCTTAAGCAGTAATAGATCATGACAATGAACTAAAATTACATATTGCCTTCAATTTTTGCAAGATATGTTGGTCTAAAACTTGTTTGGCTTTTTTGGGGACTCTCAAACCGTATCCCTATTTTCCCATAAGTTCTGTTAATCATTTAAGACGAAATTATCTAACACGACTTTTTCAGGAACGTATCTATCGTGCTAAATGACGTCCTACTGTAGTGAAGAAGCTTAGTGACGTAAATTACCTAGTACGCACGCCTGGGAAAAGAAAATCCAATCATGTGTACCACATTATTCAGCTCAAGACATACTACGCTAGTCCTCTACCTACTGCTTCTATTCTTCCTAGACCACTGGAAGGAAACGTCAATCTGCCTGACATCTCTAGAGGTATAGAGTCGTTTAGAAAATTCAGTGACGCTACAATCACTCGATAATTTTCTAAGTAACCTTGATGCTGATAAAGCAAGTAATGTTAAGAACATGATTTTGCAGTACCCTGATTTGTTTAGTGATGTTCCTAAACGATGTACTCTGGTGTACATGACGTTGATGTACAGGGGCATCACCTATTAAGCAATCACCATAGAATGAGTCCAACGAAACAGAGCATTGAGAGAAGAAGTTGACTTTTGTTATCTCATGGACTTATTGAACGCAGTAAAGTCCATGGGCCTCACCCCTGTATATTAGTGCCCAAGCCTGACGGTAGTTTCAGGATGTGTACTGATTACAGGAAAGTGAACTCTGTCACCTTGCCTGATGGTTATCCCTTACCTCACATAGACGACCTGATTGATTTGTGTCAGGGCACAGTATGTTAGTCGCTTTAGATCTCTTAGAGGATATTATCAAGTCCCGCTTACTGAACGTGCTCAAGAAATATCTGCCTTCACCGTTCAAGATGGATTGTTCAACTATCTCGTCACTCCATTCGGCTTGTGTAATGCTGCTTCGTCATTTCAACGTATTATGAACGAGTTGACCTACAACTTAGACGGAGTAGAAGCCTATCTTGACGATTTAGTGGTGTATAGTGACGAATGGGAACAACACTTGACACGTCTCAGAGCTTTGTTTGAGAAACTGACACATTACAATTTCACTGTTAACTTGGCTAAGTGGAGTTTTGGTCAAGCCAAGATTACCTATCTAGGGTTTTGTATAGGCCAAGGTGAAGTTGCTCCTATTGATGCTAAAGTTCGTGCTATTGCTGCATTTCCAGTACCACAGGATAGAAAGGGTGTGCAAAGATTCCTGGGTATGGCAGGTTATTATCGCAGGTTCTGTCCTAACTTTGCTCAAGTCGCTGCTCCTCTCACTGAGCTCACTAGTAGCAAAGTTCAGTTCATCTGGACTCAAGATTGTTCAGACTCATTTACAAGGTTGAGCGCTTGCTTTCCTCTGCTCCTGTTTGCAGAGTCCTAACTTCACCCTACCCCTTCTTTTGCATATACAGTGGACCCTCGGTTAATGAATCCCCCGAAATCGTGCAATTATGTAAGTATAATTTTGTAAGTTCTTGGAAGTGTTTTTTTGGGGGGTCTGAAAAAAACAACCTCGTGAAATTTTTCCTTAAGGGAGTAATTGCGGTAATGGCATTTGAGCAGACTTCAGGAGTGAAGTTTTCTAAACTGGGGGGTCCACTGTAGATGCGAGTGGTTATGCAGGGGGCGCGGTAAATGCAAAAATCCACATCCACTGACATATTGCATCCTATCTGCTACTATTCTTCTAAACTCAAACGACATCAGAAAAACTATGCCACTATTGAGAAAGAGGCCTAGCCCCCGTGGTGTCGTTAGAACATTTTGATGTATATTTGGGTACTTCTACTTTTAAGATAAATGTTTTCGACCACAATCCTCTCACCTATATTAACACAATGAAAGTAAAATGCGGATAATGAGGTGGGCTCTCAGGATCCTGCCATCCCTCCATAAGTATTAAACATATTAGTGGTCGATGAATGTAAGGACGCTCTTCCGTCCAATTATCATTACAGCATTTTATTAACGAAATTTTTGTTCCAATATACTATTTTTTCTGCTTTTGATTAATTAAGTAAAAAACTAAAATCAATACTGCCCATATAATTTTATGAATTTATTTAATTATAATTTCTTTCCATGATCCACAGTAGTGGATTTGTATGTTTGTGTTGTGAAGGAGATTGGGGAGAAGCTGAGGTGAGTGGTGTTTGGTGGGCGTGTTTGTTGCCAAGCAGACTGCTCGTGACCCTCCCACTTCTCCACACCTTCAAGTTCCTCATGCAGTCCAGTCCCTACTGCTTCAATTCCATACCACTGTATTAGAGTGGAATGTCTCTCTTTCCACAAGACTGCTGTTGTGTAGTCGTCACTACTAACCACCACTGCCCTCGATGTCTTACTTTACCTCTACATCAGTGTTGGACATAACCGTGATTGCTGTTTAAAGTTGTATATACCCTAGTACGGGGGCATATCTTAGTGAAATGACACTGTAGAAAAGTTTAAAGTTAACTGAAGGACTCTGAGATGTTGATACTTTAAGAAATATTTGAGACATGAGAAATTATTACTTCCTAATCACCGTTTGTCGGATGGGGATTCCCCTAATTGGGCCTCAATTATATAATGATATTTCCATTTTCTATAATTTTATATTGCGATATTCTCATAAAGCAAATCGTTAATATTTTGCTTTTATTATTATTAGACTTTATTTGACTTAGCTATATTTATTGGTAGGATTAATATTTTATATTATTTATTGAAGTGGTCATTTGGTGTTGGCAAACTACTGTTCGCCGGGGCTAGTTGCTGAGAGGAGTCAGTCTCTGGACCACCTGAGCCGGGGGGTTGTTCCTCTTTCCCTCTCTCTCTGGCTTGCGCCCTGCGAGTCAACACCTCACTCTTGTTTTCTAATTGGGCTATGTTGGGTAGGTATGACGGGTGAGGCGAATATACTTCTCAGAACTCTGTGTAACTCTGTTCACGAAATAACTAGACAGTGATTTTTCGACGTTGTTTTGGGTTGTGTGTCACCTTGACACTTTGATACTACTCAGGTCTCA
>WNWK01048029.1:0-13706 GCA_009830355.1 Cherax destructor
TACTCGATGAGATTTTAATTTCTTCACGTTTTCCGTATCTGAGTAATTAAAATTTCTCATCATTGAACTTCATATTGTTTTCTGCAGCCCATTTAAAGATTTGGTTTATGTCTGCTTGGAGTCTTGCAGTGTCTTCAACGGTGGACACTGTCATACAGATTCGGGTGTCACCTGCAAAGGAAGACACAGCACTGTGGCTTATATCCCTGTCAATGTCTGATATGAGGATGAGGAATAGGATGGGAGCAAGTACTGTGCCTTGTGGAACAGAGCTTTTCACAGTAGCTGCCTCAGACTTTACTCTGTTGACTACTACTCTTTGTGTTCTGCATGTTAGAAAATTATAGATTCATCTACCAACTTTTCCTGTTATTCCTTTATCACGCATTTTGTGTGCTATTACACCATGGTCACACTTGTCAAAGGCTTTTGCAAAATCTGTGTATATAACATCTGCATTCTGTTTATCTTCTAGAGCATCCAGGACCTTGTCGTAGTGGTCCAGTAGTTGGGACAGACAGGAGCGGCCTGCTCTCAACCCATGCTGTCCTGGGTTGTGCAATTGATGGGTATCAAGATGGGTGGCGATCTTGCTTCTTAGAACCCTTTCAAAGATTTTTATGATATGGGACGTTAGCGCAATTGGTCTGTAGTTCTTTGCTATTGCTTTACTGCCCCTTGTGGAGCGGGGCTATGTCTGTTGTTTTTAGTAGCTGCGGGACGATCCCAGTGTCCATGCTCCCTCTCCATAGGATGTTAAAAGCATGTGATAGGGGCTTCTTGCAGTTCTTGATGAACACGGAGTTCCATGAGTCTGGGCCTGGATCGGAGTGCATGGGCATGTCATTTATTGCCTTTTCGAAGTCATTTGGCGTCGTGGTAATGTCAGAAAGGCATGCGTCTGTCAAGTTCTGTGGCACTCTCATAAAAAATTCATTTAGGTTTTCGATTTTCAGTCTGGTTAGTGGCTCGCTAAAAACTGAGTCATACTGGGATTTAAGTAACTCACTCATTTCCTTGCTGTCATCTGTGTAGGACCCATCCCGTTTAAGTAGGGGCCCAATACTGGTTGTTGTTCTCGACTTTGATTTTGCCTAGGAAAAGAAATACTTAGGGTTTCTTTCAATTTCATTTATAGCTTTTAGTTCTTCCCGTGTGTCTCTTGATTCCTGTAAGATTCCTTTAGTTTTAATTCGATGTTTGCTATTTCTCTGACTAGTGTCTCCCTACGTATTTCAGAGATATTGGCCTCCTGTAGCCGCTCCGTTATTCTTTGCCTTCGCCTGTATAGGGAGTGCCTCTCTCCTTCTAGTTTGCATCTTCTCCTCCTTTTCCTTAAGGGAATTTGCCTTGAGCAAACCTCAAGTACCACAGAGTTAATTTGTTCTAGATCTGGTCTGGTAAGAAGGAGTCAGCATCACTCCCTCTTAGATTCAAGTGTGGGCTGCCAGTTCTCTCTAGCTAACATAACCTAAGGTTCGTCTATTTGGGGCTTATATCTACCTATATTAAGGTGTTAGAACTACATTATTAATATCTAACGTTCCCTCAATAATCCTAATATTAGTTACTAACTGTACAAATTTTCCTAGGCTTTCCTAGGTGAATAAATCTTTCAATTAAAATGTACACAATTGTTACCTCCGCCAACTTGAATGTGTATGCTTGTTTTGGTTGGGTGTGTGGGTTTATAAACTCCGAGGGCCGATCCATGGTATGTTTAAGGCTCCTAACGGCTCACTTACCCTGTGGAACTTGAGTGACTCAAAAAGTTTCCACAAGTGATGCCACCCGATGCCACCATGTTGGGTATGGAGGAAATAATCATTTTCTTCTCGATTCATCGGCTTCGAACCTCAACATATAGACTGTTAATGAGTGTAAATAAGTGAGACATTATGTGAACTGTGGAGAAATTAGTGATATAAACTGAGCTTAAGGGAATAGGAAAGATGATACAAGTCGCCATTTCCCAACTAACCGCATGATAAATACTCAGTCCTGTCCCGAGGACCGCAGAGTTGTTAAGGAACCAACATTCCTTAATTAATCGGGATAACCAATCCACCATCATTATCTTGCCGGGAGACTTATGTCTACCAGCAAGACAACGAGAACCAGAGGAGGAAGACTGACAAGAATGTTGCCTCCTCCCCACAGTGAGTATTCTTCTTATTGTAACTACTGTTACTGACCAGTTAGGTATGTTATAGTAATGAAAGTTTACTGTGGATATGTCAACGATCTCCAGCGACCATCAATGATACTGGGTGATTTAGATTTTGCCACCGAAGTGGCTAGTTTATTGTACACCAAATGTTTGTGGAGCAACTTGCAATGTGAACAGACTGACTGATGTTGTAGTGACCAGCCTTAGGCTTGGCTACAGGTACTTCTGGCAGTTTGGGAGACACAGATGATGATCAAACTAAATGCAAATTATGTGATCAGGCATATGGTCACTGTCTTGAACACTATGTGCTTAATTGTCCACTTATTGAGGAATATAGAGATAGACAGTATAATAACCTATGTGACATGTCAAGATATCTTATTAATGAAAATAAGATACCAGTTATACTAAGCAAATTTACTAAATTTGCTTGTAACAGATAAGAGAAATGTAGATATAAATCCAAATGTACAATTGTTAACCCTTTTGGAGCCTAGTGCTTAGGCCTTTTGTGTATCCATATGCTCTTGCGCTACCGTCCATAGGATGGATATAGGGTGCACAATAAACTAGCCACTTCGGTGGCAAAATCTAATCATGTCAGAGGATCTCACCTTCAAGGACCATAGCACCGTAGCAATCACATCTGCTAGAAAAATGACAGGATGGATAATGAGAACCTTCAAAACCAAGGATGCCAAGCCCATGTTGACACTTTACAGATCGCTTGTTCTATCTAGGCTGGAATATTGCTGCACACTAACTGCACCTTTCAAGGCGGGATTAAATTGCTGACCTTGAAAATGTGCAGAGAATCTTCACAGCACGCATAACTGCGATAAACCACCTCAATTACTGGGAACGCTTGAAGTTCCTAAACCTGTACTCTCTAGAATACAGGCGGGAGAGATACATTATTATATACACGTGGAAAATTCTCGAGGGATTAGTACCAAACTTGCACACGAGAATCACTCCCTACGAAAGCAAAAGACTCGACAGGCGATGTAACATCCCCCCAATGAAAAGCAGGGGTGCCACTAGCACGTTGAGGGACAACACAATAAGTGTCAGGGGCCCAAGATTGTTCAACTGCCTCCCAGCATACATTAGGGGGATTACCAACAAACCCCTGGCTGTCTTCAAGAAGGCACTGGACAGGCACCTAAAGTCGGTACCTGACCAGCCAGGCTGTGGTTCGTACGTTGGACTGCGTGCGGACAGCAGTAACAGCCTGGTTGATGAGGCTCTGGTCCAACATGAGGCCTGGTCACAGACCGGGCCGCAGGGGCGTTGACCCCTGGAATTCTCTCCAGGTAAACTCCAGGCACCCCATATCCATCCTGTGGACGGTAGCGCAAGAGTATATGGATACACAAAAGGCTTAGGAGCTAGGCCACAAAAGGGTTAACAATTGTACATTTGGATTTATATCTACAGTTCACTTATCTGTTACAAGCAAATTTAGGAAATTTGCTTAGTATAACTGGTATCTTATTTTTATTAATAAGATATCTTGACATGTCACATAGGTTATTATACTGTCTATCTCTATATTCCTCAATAAGTGGACAATTAAGCACATAGTGTTCAAGACAGTGACCATATGCCTGATCACATAATTTGCATTTAGTTTGATCATCATCTGTGTGTCTACCAAACTGCCAGAAGTACCTGTAGCCAAGCCTAAGCCTGGCCACTACAATATCAGTCAGTCTGTTCACATTGCAAGTTGCTCCAGAAACATACTTATCTATGTTCATGTTCCTATAGCAATCATTTTCATTATTTATTTCTCTCCTAATATTATTCCTAATGCTAGACACAGATATACCAAAGTTATATTCTACATTCTCCTTATGGGTGCTCTTCTTGGCTAACATATCAACTTGATCATGAAGGAGTAATCCAATGTGTGATGGAATCCATAGCAATTGTACATTAATTCCTTTGTCCCGGATTTTTTAGTATCTATACCTGGCTTCTCCAATGAGCATGCTGTTAGAGTCATTATATGAGTCGAGATTTGTTAGTTTGATATGTTTATTATGCACCCAATACCCATCCTGTGGGCGGTAGTCAAAAGATTACAGAGGTACATAATGGGTCCAGGGACTGGACCCCAAAGTTTTGATAGCTGAGCAAGTTACAAAGGTAATGAACTAACAAGCCACAAAGGTAATGAACTCACAAGTTACAAATGTAATGAAACATGTAAGTAAATTTACTTACTTACGTTTATACATGGTTACAATCAAGAACAAATTATAAAGTAATGAACAATTCACTAGTCTACACCCGGTCACAACTGTAATGAGTTCTTGGTGCAAATTTTATTGTTGGGTCACACACACACACACATATACATACACACTTACATATACACATACAGGAATACAAAGGAATACAAAGAGACCTGGACAGGCTGCAAGCCTGGTCCAGTAACTGGCTCCTTGAATTTAACCCTGCCAAATGTAAAGTCATGAATATCGGGGAAGGGCAAAGAAGACCGCAGACAGAGTATAGTCTAGGTGGCCAAAGACTGCAAACCTCACTCAAAGAAAAAGATCTTGGGGTGAGTATAATACCGAGCACATCTCCTGAGGCACACATCAATCAGATAACTGCTGCAGCATACGGGCGGCTGGCAAACCTAAGAATAGCGTTCCAATACCTCACCAAGGAATCATTCAAGACTCTGTATACCATATACGTCAGGCCCATACTGGAGTATGCAGCACCAGTTTGGAACCCACACCTGGTCAAGCACGTCAAGAAATTAGAGAAAGTGCAAAGGTTTGCAACAAGACTAGTCCCAGAGCTAAGGGGATTGTCCTACGAAGAAAGGTTAAGGGGAAAACGGCCTGTCGACACTAGAGGACAGGAGGGTTAGGGAGACATGATAACGACATATAAAATACTGCGAGGAATAGATAAGGTGGACAGAGACAAGATGTTACAGAGAGGGGACACAGAAACAAGGGGTCACAATTGGAAGTTGAAGACTCCTATGAGTCAAAGGGATGTTAGGAAGTATTTCTTCAGTCATAGAGTTGTCAGGAAGTGGAATAGCTTGGAAAGCGACATAGTGGAGGCAGGAACCATACATAGTTTTAAGACGAGGTTTGATAAAGCTCATGGAGCAGGGAGAGAGAGGACCTCAAGTAGCATCAGTGAAGAGGCGGCGGCCAGGATGCCTAAAAGTGACTGCGACCCTGCAAACCATACGAGGAATAGAGGTGAGACAAATAGAGGGACACACAATCATAAATAACCACACACATACACATACACACACAATAAAACATACACACACACGCACACACAACAGGCCCAGCCTTCAATCGACATGTGCATAGGAGAAAATGGCAATCAACACGCACACACACACCCAGGAAAATAAAGAGATTAGCCGAAGAGCCAGAAACGAATATGCACAGGTAAGAAGGGAGGCTCAGCGACAATATGAAAATGATATAGCATCAAAAGTCAAGTCTGACCCGAAGCTGTTGTATAGCCACATCAGGAGGAAAACAACAGTCAAGGACCAGGTAATAAAGCTGAGGAAGGAAGGTGGGGAGTTCACAAGAAACGACCAAGAGGTATGTGAGGAGCTCAACATGAGATTTGTAGATGAATGGTTCAGAGAACCGACAAGTTGTTAAATTAGACACATATGCAACACTTGGGTATCTTTATTGAGGAAACGTTTCGCCACACAGTGGCTTCATCAGTCCAATACAAAGTAGAAAGTAGTAATAAGAGGAGGAGTTTGAGGTAATCAGTCCCTCGGCAACTTCTATTTGCCTTATGCTGTATTTAATTCAAGATTGATGGACTGAACACATCGACTCCAGGCCGAGGGACTGATTACCTCAAACTCCTCCTCTTATTACTACTTTCTACTTTGTATTGGACTGATGAAGCCACTGTGTGGCGAAACGTTTCCTCAATAAAGATACCCAAGTGTTGCATATGTGTCTAATTTAACAACTTGTCGGTTCTCTGAACCATTCATCTACATCCTGTCTGACACAGCAACTTCTTGGGATCTTGATACAAACGGATTCTTCAACATTTGTCCAAACCTTTGGACAAGGACCTACCTCGACTAGTGGATGATACCACTATGACCCCGCCTCCTCCTGCTTCATCTCACCTGGCTACAGTATATAAGCAACTTCTATTTGCCTTATGCTGTATTTAATTCAAGATTGATGGACTGAACACATCGACTCCAGGCCGAGGGACTGATTACCTCAAACTCCTCCTCTTATTACTACTTTCTACTTTGTATTGGACTGATGAAGCCACTGTGTGGCGAAACGTTTCCTCAATAAAGATACCCAAGTGTTGCATATGTGTCTAATTTAACAACATGAGATTTAAAGAAGTATTTACAGAGGAGACAGGAAGGACTCCAGGAATTCAGAATAGGGAGGTATACCAACAAGTGCTGGATGAAATACACACAACCGAGGAGGAGGTGAAGAAGCTGCTATGTGAACTCGATACCTCAAAAGCGGTGGGACCGGACAACATTTCTCCGTGGGTCCTTAGAGAGGGAGCAGAAAGGTTGTGTGTGCCACTAACACAAATCTTCAACACATCCATTGAAACTGGGCAACTACCTGAGGCGTGGAAGATGGCAAATGTAGTCCCAATTTTTAAGAAAGGAGACAGACACGAGGCATTAAACTACAGACCTGTGTCACTGACGTGTATAGTATGCAAAGTCATGGAGAAGATCATCAGGAGGAGAGTGGTGGAGCACCTAGAAAGGCACAAGCTTATAAACGACAACCAGCACGGTTTCAGGGAAGGAAAATCCTGTGTCACAAACCTACTGGAGTTTTATGACAAGGTAACAGAAGTAAGACACGAGAGAGAGGGGTGGATAGACTGCATTTTCTTGGACTGCAAGAAGGCGTTCAACACAGTTCCTCACAAGAGGTTAATGCAAAAGCTAGAGGATCAGGCACACGTAACAGGAAAGGCACTGCAATGGATCAGAGAATATCTGACAGGGAGGCAACAACGAGTCATGGTACGTGACGAGGTGTCAGAGTGGGCACCTGTGACTAATGGGGTTCCACAAGGGTCAGTCCTAGGACCTGTACTGTTTTTGGTATATGTGAATGACATAACGGAAGGGATAGACTCAGAAGTGTCCCTGTTTGCAGATGATGTGAAGTTAATGAGAAGAATCAAATCAGTCGAGGATCAGGCAGGACTACAAAGAGACCTGGACAGGCTACAAGCCTGGTCCAGTAACTGGCTCCTTGAATTTAACCCTGCCAAATGTAAAGTCATGAATATCGGGGAGGGGCAAAGAAGAACGCAGAGTATAGTCTAGGTGGCCAAAGACTGCAAATCTCACTCAAGGAAAAAGATCTTGGGGTGAGTATAATACCGAGCACATCTCCTGAGGCACACATCAATCAGATAACTGCTGCAGCATACGGGCGGCTGGCAAACCTAAGAATACCATTCCAATACCTCACTAAGGAATCATTCAAGACTCTGTATACCATATACGTCAGGCCCATACTGGAGTATGCAGCACCAGTTTGGAACCCACACCTGGTCAAGCACGTCAAGAATTAGAGAAAGTGCAAAGGTTTGCAACAAGACTAGTCCCAGAGCTAAGGGGATTGTCCTACGAAGAAAGGTTAAGGGAAATCGGCCTGACGACACTAGAGGACAGGAGGGTTAGGGGAGACATGATAACGACATATAAAATACTGCGAGGAATAGATAAGGTGGACAGAGACAAGATGTTCCAGAGAGGGGACACAGAAACAAGGGGTCACAATTGGAAGTTGAAGACTCCTATGAGTCAAAGGGATGTTAGTGTAGTGGTTGTAGGTTAGTAAAACCTAGAGTAACTATAACCATGTACTCTCTAAGGCCGCTCCATAACAACAACGACAATAACAAAACAATTATAAATGACTGAACCAAACAAACATAGTATTCAATCCTCCTACTGCTCCCAACCCCTTACATTCCTCCTTTTCTAAATTACATTATATCATCCAACTTATAAATCCAACCTATCTGGAGGTTTGACAACTCTGCTGGAACGCCGGAGAATTGGAGGGTTTGCACTGTCCTGAGGTGCCTCCTCTTCTCTCACCCGGCTGGTTCCCTTATCAAACCTCCCAGGAGGTTCTTCCTGTATGCTAACCTGCTCTTTAAGTTTATTACCATTATTATCTGTTGTGGGCAGTTCCTTTAAACCACTCCTTACTGCTTCTGGTACTGTTGGAATCAGTGGTTGTTCTCCACTCCTAAACCTTGGCATGAGCTGATCTATATGCCTTTTCCATATCATGTTACCAAACCCTCTAATTAACACTTTATAATTCCTAACCCCTAATACCTCCACAATTTTTCCTTCTAACCAAGGGTCACCTTTCCCAAAGTTCCTTGCATACACAGCATCATCAACTTTAAAATGCTTCACCACTCCTTGAAGGTCACCAGCAGGCATGTTAGGCAATGAATTGTCCTCTTTAACATGACATTTGACAGCCGATACAGGGACTTTGAAATTCTTATGAAACATCATTTCTGCTGGTGTCTTATTTGTGGAGGAATGAACAGTTTTCCTATGGTTATATAAGAACCTACATAATCTGGTATTGAGAGAACCTTTTGTAAACTTGTGTAAACCTTCCTTCAATGACCTTACCGCCCTCTCCGCCAGACCATTTGATGAAGGATGGTATGGGGCTGGAGTAACATGTTCAATACTATTCTTACTAAAGAAGGCTTCCAGCTCTTGTGAGACAAAATAAGCAGCATTATCTGACACAACTGTGTCTGGTAACCCAAAATTACAAAAGGATTTCCTCAGTAACTCAGTGTAACTGTGGATGTCATGGAGCTAGTTACTTGCACATCTAAGAATTTTGAAAAGGAATCCACAATTACCAAAAAATATTTGCCCTCAACAGGACCTGCATAATCTATATGCACTCTAGACCATGGTGTCCCAGTGCTGGGCCAAGATAGGACAGGAGATGAATTTGGCTTAAAATTCTGAAAACAAATGGGACAACTCTTTGTCACTTCTGCAATATCTTGGTCCATCTTTGGCCACCAGACCCACTGCCTAGCTTCTGCTTTCATAGCATTGATACCAATGCTATTTCTATACAATAATACATTATCATGAACAGTCAGATCTGATTTGACTGAATTATAATCAGATAAAAATACACTGTTTTTACACCATCCATATTTAACATTATTTACTACTTGGGATAATACAGCATCTATCCCAGTTTCCTCTTTGATTTTGTCAAATGATAAGTGTTTGAAATCGAGGAACTCTACTAATCTCACATATTCCGAAGGTATACCTGATTCTAAGCTGTGATCTTCAATAGGTAATCTACTAAATGCATCTGCAATAACATTTTCCTTACTAGCCTTGAATGACAATTCATAATCATACTGAGCTAATAACAGAGCCCAACGCTGAATTCTGGCATTTGCATTTACTGGAATATGTTTCCTTTACCAAACAACCCTAGCAATGGTTTATGATCTGTGCGAGCAACAAACTTTCTCCCTAGCAAAAATATCTGAATTTCTTAACAGCATACACCAAAGCTAGACCTTCTTTATCAAGTTGAGAATAATTCTGTTCTGCCGGAGAAAGTTTCTTACTAGCAAAATACAGGGTTTTCCTGGCCATTTACTACCTGGATTAACACACATCCAACACCCACAGAAGAAGCATCAACCTCAATTATTAATGGATGCTCTCCCGTAAAATTAGTCAACAAAGCTGAACACTCCAATTGTTTTTTAATCCTTTGAACAGCTTCCTCTTCCACTGAAGACCACTCAAATGTAGCTCCCTTTTTTAACAAATCATACAGTGGTGCCAAAATTAAAGAAAAATTCTTAATAAACTTACAATAGTAAGTCACCATCCCCACAAAGGACTGAACTTCTCCTACAGACGTAGGTGAAGGTAAATTCACAAGAGCCTCCACCTTCTGAGAAGAAGGTTTAATACCTGCCCCAGAAATCTCATACCCCAGATATGCAATAGATCTGGCTTTCAACACTGACTTATCCTTATTCAGTACTACATTGTGCTCTTGTAAAATGCTCAACACCTGCCTGAGTCTGACATCATGCTCAACTTTTGTAGCACCACATATTATGATATCATCTAAATAGGATGCAACCCCATCCAGGTTAACAAACAATTGGGAAATAGATTTCTGCAAAATACCAGGAGATGAGGAAATTCCAAATGGTAATCTCTTATATTTAAAAAGTCCCCTGTGGGTATTAATTACTAAAAGATGTTGGCTCCTCTCATCTACAGGTATCTGTAAATAAGCATCCTTCAAATCTAATTTTGTAAATATTTTACCTTTACCCACTACAGACAATAATTCCTCAATCCTGGGTAAAGGATATCTTTCACAATGAATGTTTTGGTTTACATATTTAAAATCCCCACATATTCTCATAGACTTAGAGTCAGCCTTTAATAATGGGACAATAGGTACAGACCATTCACTATGCGAAATAGGCTCAATAATGCCTTTCTGCACTAATTTTTCTAATTATTTCTCAATCATCTCTTTGTGAAAAAATGGTACTGGCCGTGCTTTCACAAACTTAGGAACAGCATCACTTTTCACATGAATTTTGGCCACAAAGCTGGAGATAGGTTTACTAGAATCTACCCTAAAATTATCTAACATTTCTTCAGCACTGTCTAGTTTGTTAATTTTGGTAGATTCATCCAATCCAGCAAGGTAAATCCCTACCTTTTTCATGAGGTCTTTCCCACACAAGTTACTATTATGGGATTTCACTACATAAAACACTTGTGACACCTCTAAGTTATTATATCTTACCGGCAAAACCACCTGTCCCAGAAGGTTTATTTTCCAATTATCATATGCATTTACCCTCCTAGAACATGGCTCAATGTGCCCCTTTACTGCCTCTACCCAGTCTTTGGATAAAGTCGAGATGGACGCCCCACTGTCAATCTCAAAAGTTACCTGTTGATTGTTAATGATAAACCCATATTTCTCTGCCTTCATGGAAAACACTTTATCCTCTAAGGCATATAAGCTCATCACTTCCTCATCCTCTGAACGATTTATCTCTACACACTCTTCTCAAGTGGCCTTTCTTATGACACTTATTACAGAAAAAGTCTTTAAACCTACAAGTACTACTACTGTGCTGGAACCCACAATGTTTACATTTCACAGCATTAATCACTTGTACCGCAGGAGCAGAGCTCTGATCTGTAACAAATGCCTGTTCCAAGTTCAAAAGTTTGTCAAATAGTTTTGCAGACTGCACACTTTGCAAATTCAAATTTTCTGCAACTAGGTGAGGAAAATACACTTCATCCACCACCGCCATAAACAAATGGTCCCTCACTCTGGGGTCAAATTGTCCCCCAAAGGTACTGTTCACAGCCAATGCTTTTGCAAAGTCTGTGTATATAACATCTGCATTTTGTTTGTCTTCTTGAGCATCCAGGACCTTGTCGTAATGGTCCAGTAGTTGGGACAGACAGGAGCGGCCTGCTCTAAACCCATGCTGTCCTGGGTTGTGCAATTGATGGGTATCAAAATGGTGGCAATCTTGCTTCTTAGAATCCTTGCAAAGATTTTTATGATATGGGACGTTAGCGCTATTGGTCTGTAGTTCTTTGCTATTGCTTTACTGCCCCTTTGTGGAGTGGGGCTATGTCTGTTGTTTTTAGTAACTGTGGGACGACCCCAGTGTCCATGCTCCTCTCATAGGATGTTAAAGCAGATAGGGTTGCAGTTCTTGATGAACACGGAGTTCCATGAGTCTGGGCCTGGGGCGGAGTGCATGGGCATGTCATTTATTGCCTTTTCGAAGTCATTTGGCGTCGTGGTGATGTCAGATAGGCATGCGTCTGTCAAGTTCTGTGGCACTCTCATAAAAATGCATTTAGGTCTTCGATTTTCAGTCTGGTTAGCGGCTCGCTAAAAACTGAGTCATACTGGGACTTAAGTAACTCACTCATTTCCTTGCTGTCATCTTTGTAGGACCCATCCCGTTTAAGTAGGAGCCCAATACTGGATGTTGTTCTCGACTTTGATTTTGCTTAAGAAAAGAAATACTTTGGGTTTCTTTCAATTTCATTTATAGCTTTTAGTTCTTTCCGCGTTTCTTGATTCCTGTAAGATTCCTTTAGTTTTAATTCGATGTTTGCTATTTCTCTGACTAGTGTCTCCTACGTATTTCAGATATATTGGCCTCCTGTAGCCGCTCCGTTATTCTTTGCCTTCGCCTGTATAGGGAGTGCCTCTCTCTTTTTAGTTTGCATCTTCTCCTCCTTTTCCTTAAGGGAATTTGCCTTCAGCAAACCTCTAGTGCCACAGAGTTAATTTGGTCTAGACATAGGTTAGGATCCGTGATGCTTAGGCAATCTTCCCAGTTTATATCATTTAGGACTTGATTTACTTGGTCCCACCTTATGTTTTTGTTATTGAAGTTGAATTTGGAGAACGCTCCCTCGCAGCTGATCACATTTTGTTGATCTGGGGCTCCTCCCATGCATTTCTGGACCTCTATTATGTTGTGATCTGAGTATATTGTTTTTGATATGATGACATTTCGTATCAGATCTTCATTGTTATTGAAGATGAGGTCCAGCGTATTCTCTAATCTTGTGGGCTCTACTATATGCTGGTTTATGGTGAACTTTGTGCAGAGATTTAAAAGTTCATGCATGTGTGAATTTTCATCTGAGCTGCTCCTGGTGTTATCTCTGCTACCACATTGTTTGCAATGTTCTTCTGTTTTAGGTGCCTGAGGTTGAAATCCCCCAGTAGCAAGATGTTGGGGGCAGGAGCTGGAAGATATTCCAGACAGTGGTCAGTTTTCAGAAGCTGTTCCTGGAATTGTTGGGACGTTGCATCCGGGGGCTTGTAGACAACCACGATGACCAGGTTTTGATTCTCGACCTTTATTGCTAATACTTCAACTACATCATTTGAGGCATTTAGTAGTTCTGAACATATAAGTGACTCTGTGATATACAGGCCAACCCCCCCCCCCTTTTTTTGCCTCTTCACTCTGTCACATCTGTATGGGTTGTAGCCCGGGATCTATATTTCATTGTCCAAGTGATCTCTTATGTGGGTCTCTGTGAAAGCCGCAAACATAGCATTTGACTTTGTAAGCAGTCCACGAATGTAAGGTATGTTGTTGTTTGTTGCTGGCTTTAGACCCTGTATATTGCAAAATGAATGTAGTTGGATTGGTGGTATTTGGGGGTATGGTGGGGGTCTTTTTCCCACTAATCTTTGTATTGGAGTGGAGGCCTTGGCGGATTCCACCCAGAAATATTGTTGGTGCAATTTTTTCATTTCCTGCCAGCTTTTTCCTTCCTGGTACTAAAAACCTCTCTCCGGGGGGCTGTGGCTACCAAAGATGTTCTGTTCGCCCCTTTCCCTTTAGGTGGTATGCCTGGCAATATAAGTTATACACTGTTTTTTTT
>WNWK01048030.1:0-13706 GCA_009830355.1 Cherax destructor
AATTTATGGATTTGGAAAAGACATATGATAGGGGGGAAAGGGGGCAATGTGGTAGATGTTGAAAAATGTATGGAATAGGGGGGGGGTTTTCGAAAGTTTTTAAAGGGGTTTTTTGGGGATAGTGGGGCTCAGGTTAGAGTGTAGGCGAGGGGGGTTATTTTCCAGTAAAAAGGTTAGAAAAGGATGTGTGATGTCACCTGGTTGTTCAATATATTTATAGATGGGGTTTAAGAAAGGGGAATGTTAGGGTGTTGGCAAGGGGGGGGAAGAAAAAAGACTAACACAAAGGGGAGTTGTCACAGTTGTTTTTTTGCTAAACACTGTGTTTTTTGGAAGATTCTGAAGAGAAGTTTTTGAGGTTGATGAACAAGTTTGGAGGGTATGTAAAAAAAAAAATTTAAAAAAGTAAACATAGAAAAAGTAAGGTGATGAGGAAAAAAAAAAATTAATTGAAAATTGGATATCAGACTGGAGGGAGGGAGGGGAGGAATAATTTTCAGATATTTGGGAGTGGACTGTCAGCTGATGGATCTATAAAAGACGAGGTGAATCATAAAATTGAGGGGGGAAAAAAGTGAGTGGTACTGAGGAATCTGTGGAGACAAAAAATTTTTAAAATCCATGGAAGCAAAGGGGGGAATGTATAGATATAGTGGTCCCAATGTCTTATATGGGTGTAAAAATGGGTGGCGAATGTTGCAACAAGGAAGACCTGAGGCGGGGAGATGTCATTTTTTAAAAGACAATGTGCAGTGTAAATATAATGCAGAGAATCCATAGCTTGAGATAAGGGAAGTGCAGGGTTTCAAAAAGTTTTTCCAGAGGCCAGAAAAGGGGTTTTGAGGGGTTTGGACGTTTAGAGGGATGGAAAAATAGAATCCCTTTGGGAAGGGATATAAATCTGTAGTGGAAGGAAGGCGAGGTATGGGTCATCCTGGGGAAAGGGGTTGGAGGGGTAAACGAGGTTTTGTGTGGGGGTTTTTGGGGACTTCCAGCAAGCATGGAGACGAATGGTTTTTTTGACTTGACATGCTGTTAAAATTGATCAAGTTACATTTTTAAAGGGGGTTCGGGGGAAACGGTTAGCCGGCAGCCCCGGAGGGGGGAAATACACTGCCTGCTTTTTAAGGAGGGTGTTGATGTTGCAGTTTTTCTGTATTGTAGGCATCCCCCTGGCAAGACGGGTGGAGGAATGGGGGTGAAAGTATTTCTTTTTTTTGGGGCACTTTTCCTTGGGGGGGAAAACCCCTTGTTAATAAAAAAAATACATATAGCAGATACAAAAGATTCATAATTTATACATAACATATCCCACATACATATACACATACATCAAAATATTCACACACTGATAAGGGTATATATACAATATACACAAAAATGTAAAGTCAGATTGTTGATATGTTCTTAGGGGACTTAAACGTCATTTTTTTCAGATACAGAGTAAGATTCTCTCTCTCTCTCTCTCTCTTTTTTTCCTCTCTCTCTCTCTCTCTCTCTCTCTCTCTCCCCCCCCATGTTTCCCAAAAAGAGCAGTTTGACAAGATCTCACTATTTTGGTTGTTTCCTTGATTCATTTTGGGACGGATTTTTTTCCTGTCTGAAATGGAATAGAGTTGAAAATTTTTTTGAAAATTTTTTTTAAAATGGCGTGGTTTATCTTACTTGATAATGACATAAATTCACTAGTGAAAAACTGGTCAAAAGGGAAGTGTCAGTGTGGGGGCTCCCAGCCTAAGGTTTTGTCAGAACATTATGAGGGGGTGGCCCATTGTAAAAGGGGTAAGTCAGCTGTCAGGAGGAGAGAGCTAAGTCAGCTGTCGGGGGGAGAGAGTGGGGTCACTGTCAGGGGGGAAACCAAGATTGGGGAAAAGTGATTTTACTGCTCAGGGTGAAACCAAGTATAAGGCCCACACAGTGTTATCACTGTCTCAGGGTGAACACCAAGTAAAAGGGCCCAAACAGTTTTTCGCTCAGGGTGAACCCAAAATATAGCCCAAAAATTTTATCACTGCTCAGGGTGAACACCAATTTGGCCCCCCAAAAATGTTATCACTGCCTCAGGGTGAACACAAGATGGCCCACACAGTGTTATCACTGTCTCAGGGTGAACACCAAGTAAAAGGCCCCCAAAATGTTATCACTGCCTCAGGGTGAACAAAAAGGCCCACACATGTTTCACTGCTCGGGGGGAACACCAAGTATAAGGCCCCCCACATGTTATCACTGCCCCCGGGGGGGCCGGATAAGGTCCCCACATGTTATCACTGCCTCAGGGTGAACACCAAGAATAAGGTCCCCACATGTTATTTCCCGGGGGGAACACAAGAATAAGGCCCCCCACATGTTATCACTGTCTCAGGGTGAACCCATAAAAGGGGCCCACACATGTTACACTGTCAGGGGGGAAAAAACCAAGATGGTCCCACACAATGTTATCACTGCTCGGGGGGAACACCAAGTAAAAGGTCCCACACATGTTATCACTGTCTCAGGGTGAACCCAAAAAAGGGGCCCACACAATGTTATCACTGCCTCAGGGTAAAAACCAAGAAAAAAGCCCCCCACATTTACCACTGCCTCAGGGTGAACACCAATATAAGGGGCCCCCAATGGGTTTCCACTGCCTCAGGGTGAACACCAATATAAGGTCCCACACATGTTACCACTGCCTCAGGGTGAACACCCAAAAAAGGGCCCACACATGTTACCACTGCCTCGGGGGGAACACAAGTAAAAGGTCCCACACATGTTACCACTCCTCAGGGGAACACCAATAAAAAAGGGCCCACACAATGTTATCACTGCCTCAGGGTGAACACCAAGTAAAAGGTCCCACACAGTGTTATCACTGGGGGAGGGTGAACACCAAGTATAAGGTCCCACAATGTTATCACTGCCTCAGGGTGAACACCAAGTATGGGCCCCCCACATGTTACCACTGCCTCAGGGTGAACACCAAGATAAGGTCCACAAGTGTTATCACTTCCCAGGTGCACTGGTCCAAATTTTACTTTGTAAATTATTCAAGTGTTGCGGGAAACAGTATTACCAAATTGTGTTTAGGGGGGTGAACCCCGGGGCCCCCCGGGACCATCCAGGCCAGGCCCCCGTTTCATTTGCCGGGGGGGTTTTGACCAGAAGGTCCACAGTATCACCCCCGGGGACAAAGGATTTAAAATTCCCGTCTTTCTTAAAGGGAGCGGGGGGGGGGGGAAATTTTCCTTGTTCATGAAGGAGTTGAAAGTCGAGTTTTTTACGTCTGCCAAGTCTTTTTTGTTTTATTGGAGTGATTTCAAGGGACATTTAATAATAAAATAAAAATTTTCTTTTTTTCCCCAAATAAATGTATAAAGTAAAAAAGACCCCCTAAAAGCAGAGCTTTTCCCCGGGGAAATTGGGGTTTAATTTGTTCCCAGGATGCAACCCTTTAAAGTGGGGAAACCGGGTACCTATTTTACTCCCAGGTGAAAGGGAAACAGGTGTCTTGGAAACACCCCCAATTTTTCCCACCCGTCCCGGGGGATCGAATCACGGACCTCAACATGTGAGTTGAGTACGCTATAAACCCAAGCTACGGGAAAAAAAAAGTTCAAATGCTTAATTAAAAGTCTCTATTCTCTTCCAGCTCAACATTATCTCCTGTCTTGAGTGTTGTGAATGTTGTAGCTTTTAAGAATTTAACAACATTATTTTTTAAGGAGGTCTCCTGGCAGTGTCCCTCGTATTAAAGTTCCACTCTGTTGAATTATTCAAGTTTGTCGTGTATACATTTTTAATTTTTTTTCCTCAATGCTTCTAAAGCAGAGCAGGGGGAATTTGTCCTAAAGAATACCATAATGTTGTTTGTGGCTCACTGCAAGAACTGCTCGGGGGTTTTTAAAAAAAAAATTCGGGTGTGGAACGTCAATGTAGAGATATAAAAGGGGTTTTTGAAAAAAAGGGGGAAAAGGCCCCTTTTTCCAAAAACCCACCATTTTTATTCCCTTTTTCCTGCCCCCTTTCCCCAGGGGAAAAAGGCCTTAAAATACAGTTTTGCCAAATTTTAAGAAGGGGGGGGAGTGGTGGTCAGCCCTCTATGGACAACTTTCTTCAGAAGTAAAAAAAAATTCCTTGAGAGGGTTCACAGAGGTCTTCATAAACCACCTTGCTGCTCTGACAGAGGAATTCATTTCGTTTTACCCCAAAACTCGGGATGGGGGTATAACAATGGTTTGCATCCTGTTGTGTGAAAAAATTTTTGTTAACCATCCTCCAGGAACTGGTTTACATAAAAGCCTTACTGATCTTAAGAACGATTTAACAACGAGAGATGAATTTAATGAGTTGAAGATTGCCATTTTCTTTTGGCTGTCAAGACGCTCATACACTTTACGTCTTTGTGGCTATTTTAAAAGCCCCTTTTTTAAAAAAAATAAGGAATTTTTAAAGGGGAACGAGATTTTATTTTAAAAAACCTGCGGTTGCAAGGGAAAAGGGAGAATAAGGGAACCCAGGAATGAATTGAAATATTACATTGAAAATTTTCTCTTTATTTGTAATAGTTCTTGTATTTATATCTCCCCGGAGGGCGTCTACCTGGAAGGTGCCCCCCTTAAAGGCCCCGGGGGCCCCCTTGGCCCCCGGTCCTTTTTTTGTTTAATTTGTTTTTCATATATTAAGTTAAAATTCATCCATGAACCCCCAAAAACCTTACATTGGGGGGTCATTGTTTTTTATACCTGACCAGTTTATATTTTTTAAAAATAAATATGTAAGGTAACCCCAAAAAGATATCAGTTTGTGTGGGAATTAACCTACATTCACTTTTATTTACGTTATTATGAGCGTAGTGGGATGTAACTGTTTTTGAAAATTTTAAAAAATTCTAAGAAAAAAAATTTGGGAAAAAAAGTTTCACAACCGCTGTTCAAAGATGTTCTCTGGCCTCCCAGCAAGCATTTTTGAGGGTTTAAAAATCAATTCCACCTGGCTGACTACCCTGCCAGTCTGTGGGGGGCACCTGGCTGGCTACCCTGCCAGTCTTGGGGGGGACCTGGCTGACTACCCTGCCAGTCTGTGGGGTGCACCTGGCTGGCCCACCTCCCCCCCCAGTCTTTGGGGGGCCCCCCTATACTCTTCCAGGGCTTACCATTTCATATTCATCTTACTGGCTAGATATGAAGTCATTAATACCCTTTTGGTATGCCAGTTGCATAGAACAGAAATAATATTTAAATTTTTAAATTTTTTTTTCCCCCGGGGATCCTATCATTACCTTTTGGGTTTGCCCCTCACATCTTTCCCGTTTTCCACTGATCTAAAAATAACCCTTTAAAAGTAGTGTTTACCTTTTCTAGTCTTTGGTCCAGTCTATGGTGGGAAACTATCAAAGATTTAAACACCCCCAAGAATATCTGCTAGAGTCTAGCAGATATTCTTGGAGTCGCAACCTTTTTGGGGGAGAGGACCAGACAGCTATGCAGTCTCTCGGAGGAGGACCATGTTATTAAATTAATATAAAAAAAAACTCGAACTCAGGGTTGCCATTATTTTTTTTAAAACCCAAAATTTTGGCCTTTAAATTTAATAATATTTTTAAAACAATTTATCACAAATAATTAAATAAACATTATTATAGAATGCAATACCTTTCTGACAGTTGTTTTACCTCCAGACAACAAACTCAAAAAAAAAAAAAAAAATCAAAGGGGAAAAAAGTGTCTGGGACCCAAAACTGTTCAACAGCCTCCCCCCCGGGCCCTAAGGGGGAAATTTCCAATAGACCCCCCCTTGTCTTCAAGAGGGGGCTGGACAGATACCCAAAGTCAGTGCCAGATCAGCCGGGCTGTGGGTTTTTTTCGTTGGACTACGTGCGGCCAGCAGTAATAGCCTAGTTGATCAGGCCCTAAAAAAGCAGGAGGCCTTTTGGGGGGGGGACCGGGGGGGGCGTTGATCCCCGGGAAAGCCCTCCCGGTAGACTCCCGGTAGGGGGGATCGAAGTAACTTTTCCAGGGACTACTCAACCTTGAAGTGAACTACTGCATCTGTATTTTATACTAATTAGATAATTAATGTCCAGGTGTTAAGTTGGCGAAAACCTCACGCGGGCCGGATGTGGCCCGCGGGCCGGGGGGGCCGACCCCTGTCTAGACCCATCCGTCTTCCTTGTTCAATCTCTACTGTTTTCAAATAGAATTCCATGTGTCGTGGGGAGAATTTACCCCTTTTTGAAATAATCTGTGATCAGAAAGTTTGCTTAAGTACCGTGTAGAGATTGGGGGGGAGTGAGAGGGGAGAGAGGGAGTGAGAGAGTGAGAGGGGGTGAGAGGGGGGGTGAGAGGGAAGGGGGGGGGTGAGAGGGGGAGAGGGAGTGAGAGGGGGGTGAGGGGGGGAGTGAGAGGGAGTGAGGAGGGAGTGAGAGGGGGGTGGGGGGGGGGAGTTAGAGGACGAGGTTTGTTGCCCATGTTTATAAAACACCTGAGCCCAAATGGACCTTTTAAAATGGACAGTTATAACTATTTATTTTGGAAGAAAAAAATGTGTAACCAGTTCTAGGTCCAGCCCTTAAGAGTTAATGATGCAGCAGGTGATGCTGACATGACTACCATGTCAGGGGGGGATGCTGACATGACCCATGTTTGGGGAGGTGATGCCGACATGACTACCATGTCAGGCAGGTGATGCTGACATGACTACCATGTCAGGAGGTGATGCTGACATGACTACCATGTCAGGCAGGTGATGCTGACATGACTACCATGTCAGGGGGGTGATGCTGACTGACCCATGTCAGGAGGTGATGCTGACATGACTACCATGTCAGGGTGATGCTGACATGCTACCATGTCAGGGGGTGATGCTGACATGACACCATGTCAGGCAGGTGATGCTGACATGACTACCATGTCAGGAGGGGATGCTGACATGACTACCATAGGAGGTGATGCTGACATGACTACCATGTCAGGCAGGTGATGCTGACATGACTACCATGTCAGGAGATGCTGACATGACTCCTGTCAGGAAGGATGCTGACATGACTACCATGTCGGGGGAAGGTGATGCTGACATGACTACCATGTCAGGCAGGTGATGTACATGACTACCATGTAAAGGTGATGACATGACTCCATGTCAGGAGGATGACATGACTACCATGTCAGGCAGGTGATGCTGACATGACTACCATGTCAGGAGGGATGCTGACATGACTACCATGTCAGGCAGGTGATGACTACCATGTCAGGTGATGCTGCCCAGACTACCATGTCAGGTGATGCTGACATACTCCATGTCAGGGGTTGATGCTGACATGACTCCCATGTAGGGTGATGCTGACAGGACTAATGCAGGCAGGTGATGCTGACAAAACTACCATGTCAGGCAGGTGATGCTGAAATGACTACCATGTCAGGAGGTGATGCTGACATGACTACCATGTCAGGTATTTGATGTGACATGACTACCATGTCAGGGTTGATGCTGACATGACTACCATGTCATAGGTGATGCTGACGGGACTACCATGTCAGGAGGTGATGCTGAAATGACTCCATGTCAGGTAGGGGATGCTGACATGACTACCATGTCAGGAGGTGATGCTGAAATGATTTACCATGTCAGGCGGGGATGCTGACATGACTACCATGTCAGGAGGTGATGCTGACATGACTACCATGTCAGGAAGGGATGCTGACATGACTACCATGTCAGGTAGGAACTACTCTGACGCCCTCAACTGTGTCATCTTTTTTCAGATGGTAAGAAGACTTAAAATAAGCTCAGGATGTTATATTACTGTTGTAAATGTCTGGTTTTTACAAAAGTTAGAGACCCCCAAAGAAATCTTTCCCAAAAAAATATTTCCGCCTCACAGTGTATATTTACACACGTTTATCCCCGAAGTTCATGTAAAACAACTTCCAAATGTTAATAAATAACAAAAGGGGAAAACACGGGCAAGAATTGGCCGCTTGATCAACACAGTTATGATATTAAAAGGGAAAAGTTGACCTTTCATACCCGTCTAATATACTGAGTTACCACAAGGTCAAACACACACACACACACACAAACACACAAACAACACAAAACACACACACAAAACACACACAGAAATAGAGACAGAGACAGGAATAAAAGATAGACAGAGATAGAAATAGAGACAGAAGACAGAAACATGAGAGAGAAACAAGACAGAGGGAGGGAGAGGGAGAGAAAAAACAAGAAAAAAAAAAAGAGAGAAAACAGAGAGAAAAAAAAAAGAGAATGACAGACATGTTTTTGGTTGGAGCATAATGTCATGGGGGGCTGGCTGGTGCTCTGAGTGGAGTACAATACTTCAATATATAAGGGCGTTTTTTTTTTATCATAGTGCGTAGACGGATCGTTTCTATTCTATTTTTTAATTATGCTTTTACTGTGTTAATGTCACATATTTTAATGTCATCATGTCCCATACCACAGTAATCCAATGTACGTCTCTTAAAAAACTATCGCGATTATGCTGTAAGTCAGAGTTTTTATGATAACAGTCTATAATAACAGTCTATAATAACAGTCTATAATAAGTTATTGGTTGCATTACTTCCCACCCGTCTGTGTATATTTATGGATACTGCTCTGACAGTCTCTTGTGGGGATATTAAGTCGTGGTAGATCATGATGTGTGTGTGTGTGTGCACCCCAATTTGTACCCCCCGATTTGTGTTTGGGGGGTCGAGACTCAGCTCGTGGTCGGAGAAGTGGCAGATGTTTTTTAAAATTTTGATAAATCAAAGTTCTAAATATTGGACAGGACAATAACCACCCAAAAAAACCCCCTAAATAATGTGATTTAATACTACTGATTCGAAAAGGTTTGGGGGAGTTCTGGTTAGCAGTAAAAAAAAACCCAAAACCCCCAAGTGAAAATGTTAAAAATAAAGCGAACAGAACCCTTCCATATCAAAAAGAAAAAATAATAGGAGTCCTCAGGTTGTTCTTCAACTCTATTTTCCTTGGTTGGCCTCATCTAGATTATGCTGCACATTTTTGGTAAACAGTATTACAGAATGGATATAAATGCTCAAAACTAAAAAGGAGGATGACTAAGTTGATTCCATGTATCAGAAATCTTCCCTATGAGGATGACTGAGGGCCCTGAATCTGCACCCCTAGAAAGGCATAGAATTAGTGGTGATATGATTGAGGTGTATAAATGGAAAACAGGAATAAATAAAGGTGATGTAAATAGCGTGCTAAAAATATCTAGTATTGACAGGACTCGCAGCAATGGCTTTAAGTTGGAAAAAATTTAGATTCAGGAAGGATATAGGAAAGCATTGGTTTGGTAATAGAGTTTTTGATGAGTGGAACAAACTCCGAGTACAGTTATAGAGGCTAAAACGTTTGTAGTTTTAAAAAAAGGCTTAAATATATGAGTGGGTGCGGGTGGGTGTGGTTGGACTTGACTGTTTGTGCTACTAGGTCAGATGCCTGCCCCTTTCCCTTTAAAGGGGAATTTTAAACCCGACCTGGCTGGGTCGGGGCATTGGCTTGCCGGGGGGGGATTTGGGGCCCCCCGCAGGGCCCCGTGGGCCCCCGGCATTTTCCCTTTTTTTTTTATGTTCTTTTGTTAAAATTTTTATCAGCACCCTTTTTTTTCTCTCCTCTAGGGCCTTATAAAACCCGTTGTTGCAGCTGTATAGTGAGTCTGCCTACCACTGCTTCATCCAAGACACTTCACTTTTCACCGACCATAAGAAAAAAAAAAGTACTTCCGTACATCCTTATCTTATCTGTCCCCGGTTTCTACCTGAGTCTCTTTTAATTCTGGTTCTTTTTAATTTAAACAACCTCCCGTTATCTGCCTATCATTTCCCTTTTTTAGAATTTTGTGTGTTAACGGGTCCTCCCTTGTCCTTGTGTCCACCAAAAAAAACCTTCTTTTTTTCTTTTCCTTGACTCATACACCTACATAATAAAAGATAATCCCAATCTAGGAGAAGTAGATGGGGGTCTTCTCAGCAGGCAGCCTGGGTGTGGACTTCCAAGCCCTCTGCTACCTGTTTACCAGCACTTCCGTGCACTTGCTCGCCCAGTTCAGATTATAGAAAATTTCCCTTTTGTCCGTTCTGGCACTAGCCTTGTCGAAGACCTTCTGACCCCCCCGAGCTTTTTCACGTGCAATCAGGCGTAGGTTGGTCCCGAGGCCGCGTGCTGAGGCCGCGTGCTGGGGCCGCGTGCTGGGGCTGGGGCTGAGGCTGGGGCTGGGGCCCGCGTGCTGAGGGCGTCCCTGAGGCAGCGGGGCTGAGGCCGCGTCCCGGGGCCGCGTGCTGAGGCTGCGTCCCTGAGGCTCTTGGGGGCCGGTGTTGAGGCCGCGTGCTGAGGCCGCGTGGTAAGGCCGCGTTTAGGCTGGGTGCGAGGCCGGTGCTGAGGCTGCGTGCGAGGCCCCCACTAAGTGAATTGTCTAACATATTCGTAAATAAAGTTCTAAAAATTTTTTGTTGAATTTCCCAAGTTGTGATGTTGGTTAATCTTGCATATGCCACTGACCTATATATAGAAAGTCCCTTGTTATGCAGAGCATTTCGGGCAAATTTGATCAATTTTGTCTCCAGGATGCGACCCACCCAGTCTCCTAACACCTAGGTACCTATTTTACTGATAGGGGGAAAATGGACGGCAAGTGTCTTAAGGAAACACGTCCTAATGTTTTCACCCGTACCTGGGATCAGCCCCCGGGCCTCGGGGGGAGCTGAGTGCGCTAGCAAGATGCTCCCAGTAATTTCCATGAAGATGCCTCCAGTAATATCTATGTTTTGGGTAGATCAAGGGGGGGGAAGAAATATTGTCTATTTTTCTAATTTCTTTTTTAATATAGTATTTATTTACATGTCAGTCAGGGTTTAAACACATACTTCTGTCTTCTGTAATTTTATTTATCCTTGTTTATCGTGACTATCAGATAGGGTTTCTTAAATGTCTATCATTAACATCAGGTACATTACAGTTTCCCCCCAGGGAGTGAGCATTACAGATGAAGGGCGGCTGTGTCCTCCCTCCTGCCGTGCTCTCCTCCTCCTCCTGTTCTCATCTCATTTTCCTCTTGGTTCTGGTCATATTTCATGTCCTCTTTCCATTCACGGTGTCTCGGCCTTTCCGTCATGCCCGGGGCCTCGGGTGAATTATTTGGGCCGCCCCCGAGGTGCGCTTGCCGACCCCCCTTTGTTCCATTGTTTACCTCCCCGCCCGCCGCCATCTTTCCTTCCCTTTCCCGCGCGGAAAAAGGTTATGATGGCCTTTTCCCGGGCGGGCTCCCGGAGAGAAAGAGAATGAATTGGTTAGTTATAATTTACGGCGGGGGGGGAGCTGTTTCGTTCAACTAGATCTTATGATTGAAGGAGGGGGAAAAAAAGGAATTTATGAAGACTAGGAGTGAGGAGACATGGATGGAGGAAAATAAGTAGGGACGGAACGCTCTACTGAACAAGAAGAGTATAGAGGGAATGTATAATTTGAATATATTGTTGATATTATTCAATTGATGATCCGCACTTAAGGATGAGAGAGATACCCACATTAGCGAATTAAAATTAGATGAACAAATGAAATCGCTGCCCTACTGATGGTTCCAACTTCCCTCCTGTTCTTTATCTGTATATATCATAACAATAAAAAGTATTTCAAATGAGTTTATGTAGATCCCAGCTCTTAGCTTGTAAATGAAGTTGGGAACCCTAAACCTAACCTTGTAGAACCCTGTGTAAAGAGAGAGCAATTAATTTCTGTATCCTCCTCCAGAACTTGGGCTTCATAAGTGATCGTTTATTTATCCAGTCTGGAACATGTTGTAAAAAGCTATAAACATTAATGACCCAAAGTTAAGTAACCAAATGAACTTTCTGGCCCACAGCTGACTCCAACTTCATCCTGATCTTTAAGTGTTTATTTCATAAAAAAAAATTTAATAAAGATAATGATATGGAAAACTTTTAAATGAGGGGGAGGTAGGTAACAATTCTTAACCGGGTAAATAAGATCTGGAACTCTTATCAGACTAACCCCTGTGAAAACTATTGTGTTAAGAGAGACAGAGAGCTGGGGACAGAGTCATAGACGGGCAGAGAAAGTTGGATGGGAGGAGGCTGAGGAAAAGTGAGGTGTGATTTCAATGGTAGATACATAGCTCCTGGCCCAAATTTTTCACCTCTCATCGACTTGTTTTCACGGGATTTCTGCTTACTAATGCCAGATTATATATACTTTTAAAACTGTGTATAGGTTTTCCCCTTCCCCATTTCTTCATCTAGTGAGTATTTTCCATCCAGAGACTCCCAGACCATGGAAGGATGACCTAACTTAAGATATCTTCAGAACTTTAGGGCATCTTTGATGACCTTTTTTTAAAAATAATATAATATTAGTTACACTAATATTAGTTACACTAATATAGTATACTTCTCATTGTACTTTTTCCCTAAGCTGAAAACAACTGATGCTTTTAGGCCAGATCTCATTTACTAATTATATCTGAAAAACTTTTGAAAGAATTATACTAGATAGACTATATTATAGAATCAGACATTTTTTCCCATACCAGGGGGGGGGTTGAAGGGTCAGAGGGGTCTAAAAATTTGGGACCGTCGCGTGGGCTTACGCGACGGTCGGGAAATTTGAATTTCCTGCCGCGGTTCAACCCCCCCTGGTTTGGGTTTTTTTCAATCGTGTCATTACGATTTCGTGAGTCAATGAGACAATTTAAATTTAACCTCAACTCTGGTTTTATGAATCAAGAAAGAGTACAGAAATGCATTACCATCTTTATCAATACCTGGAGAGGGTTCCGGGGGGCAGCGCCCCCGGCCCGGTCTGAGACCAGGCCTCGTGGTGGATCGGGTCTGATCAACCAGGCGTTACTGCTGGTCGCACGTAAACCGACGTACGAACCACAGCCCGGCTGATCAGGTACTGACTGTAGGTGCCTGTCCAGCGCCTTCTTTTAAGACAGCCAGGGGGCTATTGGTAATCCCCCCTTTTGTATGCTGGGAGGCGTTCAACAGTCTTGGGCCCCGAACACTTATTGTGTTGTATCTCAGTGTACTAGTGGGGACCCCTGCTTTCATTGGGGGAAAAGTTGCATTTCCTGCCGAGTCTTTTGCTTTAGTAGGGAGTGATTTTCGTGTGCAAGTCTGGAATTTAAACCCTCTAGGATTTTCGAAGTGTATATTATTATGTATCTTTTTCGCCTGTATTCCAGGGGAAAATAGACCAAGGTACTTCAATCGTTCCCAGTAATTTAGGTGCTTTATCGAACTTATGTGTGCCGGGAAAATTCTTTGTACATTCTCCAGGTCAGCAATTTTGCCCTGCCTTGAAGGGGGCAGTTAGTATACAGCAGTATTACAGCCTAGAGATTTGAAGAGAATCAACATAGGGGTTGGTGTCCCTTTTTTTGAAGGTTCTCATTATCCATCCTATCATTTTTTCTAGCATATTAGGTAGATACATAGTCTTTCAAGGTGAAATCCTCCCGACATTATCACTCCCAGGTCCTTCACATTACTTTTTCGCTCTATTGTATTTAGAATTTGTCGTATTCCCGATACAGTTTTAATTTCCCCAAGATTTCCATATCTGTGTAGTTGAAATTTTCTTCATATTGTTTTGAGTGGCCCCTTTGAAGATTTGGTTGATGTCCCCCTTGGGGAAAAATTTCGGTGTCTTCGATGGAGGTCACTGTC
>WNWK01048031.1:0-13706 GCA_009830355.1 Cherax destructor
ATATTGAAGATGAAGCCCCAGCAGACCATGAAGTTTGACCGGGTTCATGAACCCTCCTGTCCTGAGCCTCACGCTCAGCCACACACACACGAAGGGTGATGGGTTCAGGAGGGTGTCGAGGCTACTTCAGCGTGAGGGAGAGCAGACCTAACTGGAGTGCTGAAGTGGTAAGTATCCTGGGGCGGCAGGCCATACACACTGACCACTTCAACTGTCTCAGCTGAGTCACCCACCACATACATCACTGCTTCAGTCAGGGTGCTTAGCCCTCCTACATTACCCTGCAGGGTAACAGATCATTGAGTATAGTTATGTTGTTTAGACCATCAGAAAACAAATATTATTCCTTCTCAGTTAGTTTTATTAATATCATTAGCAATATGTAAATCAAAAGTACGTAATAAATCAGATCTTTAAGGTTTTCAAGAAGAATGTACAAAAAAGATAATTCTGCTAATAATGCATATAAATACATGTTTTGTGTATATGTAAGAGAGGGTGATGGTCCTTTTTTTTTAAACAATGAGAAATAATTATAATAAAAATCTTTGAAACAATATCGATCAAATTATAAGCGTTTTATGACGGACACTTAAATTCCCTTAAGGTCTCTTCACTATCACGTTGTTTATGAAATGCCTTTACCTAGTACAAGCAACTATTATCAGTATCCGAAAATGTATATTGAGAAGAAAAAAAACGATAACTAAATCCAACATAAAAAAATCTGAGGAGAGTGTCAATATTACCGTGGGCGTCCATCCTGTAGTGAGGGCGGTGGGCGTGGTGGGCGTGAGAGTGAGAGGGACAGCGTGAGAAAGGGCCTCAAGGGATAAGTACCTCACACTAACCACCACCTTCGCAGCTACGTCATTCTGGCCCCACACTCTGTCTGACACGCTGAAGTGCAGCTCGTATCTGGCGTCGCCACGGGAGGAAAGTGTAAGTTATATCGGGTTACTAGTGGCGTAGGGAGAGTCAAGGAGATAGAAGAGAATACGACACAATGACAAGTGTTCATAATAAAACTTAAGAGTATATAGTACGTCGAGAGATATGTATCACTCAGTATATATAGATTGATTACTTTATTTCTTTGTTTTGGGGGATTAACGTATAGTGTGGTCAGTAGGCCTTTGGGTTGTCCCGTGGCTCAGTTGGCAACGCACAACTCACATTCTCAGGGTTCGTGGGTCGATCTCCAGCACGTTGGGCGTCTTTCCTTACACATGCTGCTTCTGTTCACCTAGCAGTAAGTAGGTACCTGGCTGTTAGTCTACTGTTGCGGTGGCATCCTAGAGGGATGGTAGTATGCCTTAGGTGGGGCTGGGATTTGAAATGAGCTGAGTTAGGTTAACAACTTTTAGCCTGTAAAATTATTTAAACTGAAAAGTTGAAAATATTTCAGAGAACATATGTTAAATGACACTTATATTACTCTTCGTTAGTAACATGTGTGGCAAGGTCACACACACAACTCCTGACTCACAAAATCGTGTCTGAGAGGTAATAAGGTGATCACACCCACACTGTGGGTGTGACCACCTTCTATCAACTCTTGATCCAGAGTAATCCAGTTGATTATGTAGAGTTAGAAGCCAATTACTAGAGATCAGGCAACGAGCCTGCACAGTAGCTTATGAGCATCTTGAAGAGTTTCTGATGAGTTCAGAAGACAGAAATGAACTAAATTACGTTCAGGGACATTATGCTGAAATACGACCTTGAAGCGATCTGCCACTTTAAATGAGCTCTTAGGCAGCTGGACAGGCGTGAGCAAGTTGCCACCACAACCTCCTTTCTGGGGCTATTCACTCATACCCCTCAAACCAAGATGTTACTACAACTACCATAAATAAACCTGCCTACATATGATAAGCAGGAATTTGAGGGGTTCTTAGCGAGTTTCCGTTTGCCAATTGACAGTCCATCAGTCATTTACGATCTGACTAAGTTCAATTACTTGAGAACTCAACTGAGGGGCGAAGCTTATGACATCACAGGCACTAATTATCAGCACGCTACCCTGGTCCTAGAACTTAATTATTATAAGGATAAGATCACAGCCAAACAAGTCTAGTCTACAGACTGGTTAATCACACGCCTCCCTCACACTGTTTATCGGAGTTACAAGCATTCATAATCGCTCTGGATAACTGTCTTAGATCTCTGACCTCTTACGAGAATGTGACAGGGAGTGACTGGGTTTTCAGTCCCATCATACAGAGGAAACTGTCAGAAAAAAGTCTAACATCTGAATCTACGATTTGCTAGATGAAGATTCACCTGTGCTGAGATTAATGAAGGCCTACAGCATGACTCGCGAAATCGTAATGACACGATTGCAAACAAACCACGGTACAGTTAGCATTACGATTTCGTGAGTCATGATGAAGGCTTAGAGGACTTGAGCTAGAGTTTGTCACAGTTACGCTGGTGAGAGATTCATCTCTAAAAACTTGAATTTGTGGTCACAGTGGGGCCTATGCTAACCTTCCTATGGTGTATAAATATACCTAGTTGGATGAATCTTATTGTAACCAGCTGGCCCAGTGCCTAACGCGTCGATCTGGAGTTTTATGACCTACTAGCCGCGAGTTCAATTCCCACCCGTACCATGGTTTGCCTACAGCATATTGTGGTCTGTATGCAAACTAGTACTAGCCATGTTAATAAGTAACCATCTGACAGGTCATCATCCGAAGTGTCACCACCTAAGATGCCACCTGTCAGTGGATACTAAACTAATGACAGTACAACAGTGGATGTGTACTCAGTCGCTACACAGTAACACAGGGAAAATTAAGGTTAAGGGTAGATGGAGTAATTTCAAATCACCTGTCACCACTACACATACATACTCCAAAATGTGAACTCTGTTACGGCAAACACTGGGCTCCGTCCTTTGATAAGTACACGACAGTACCTGTCCAGAAACAGAGGGTCCAGGAGCTGAGACTCTGCCACAAATGCCTGGATGATCACCAAGGACGTGGCTGCGTCCCCAACATTTAACTTGCTGGAAATGTAGGGGTACCCATAATACCACAGTTTGTCCCCGCTCCCATACTCGCATAGAAAATGAAAAGAAGCAGATCACAGATGTCACAGCTGTGAACGCTCAAACCAGACGAGGGTGACACCCTTCCCCCTCGCTTGTGGTGACCGCACTGTCTACCCAAAGCCAGGAAGCGTTACCAGTAATGCGATTTATGTTACTGAAAAGGCTCCTGGGTAGAGAAGTGATTGCGTTGCTTGATCAAAGAGTACAGAGATATTTTATCCACCGAAGTACATTATGTGAACTCGGTGTGACACCATATGACAACATATCATTAGATCTAAATGGATTTTTCCAGGGCCCTGGTGAAAGATCGTACGATCTAACCAGAGTTACAGTTGCTCTGGGTGACCAGCTGCAAACGATCAGCGCATTAGTAGCAGACCAGCTTTCTGCTAGCAGACCAATTTTTTTTTTTTTTTATATTTTATTTAAAAAACTTAACATACATGATACATAGAATTGATATACAAATATAAAACGATTCTGTTTCATAAGACATACTACTTCGTGCAATGATGAAATACACAATGAACTAACAAGAAACTAGTAATACTGCATAAGAATATTGACGACTGTTTTCAAACTTTACTATGCATCCCACCTCACAAAGTATTACAAAACATGGTGGCTGCTATGTTAATTCTTCACCTAATTGCATTTCAGTTGTTTTCAAATATTTTTACTCCACATTATAGCTGATACAGAATAACTTAAGCTCAAATAAACTTATTTTTCAACTGAAATCGTGTATCCTTGTGACATATAATTTTTAATTTTTATTTAAAATTTTACTACAATGTAGTACATCAATGAAAATGCCACACCATTAGATGCCAAATACCGCAACACTAGAAACAAGACATCCAATTATTCCCGTGCACCCTATATGACTTACAACCTTATACGTGACATACATAAAATAGCATAACTTATATATAATGCCAAAATACACTTGAAACAAACCAATACCCTTTGTAACAAGGGTGCATCTTTGTCACATGCAAATATATCTACCAAACACATAAAACTAAAGCAGGCCCTAAACCCTGTACCTTATTCCTTCTCTTATAAGGTAACCCTCCCTCCCACTACATTAACAAACCTGTCAGAACATCATATTAACAAACAACATATATTCATATAGTTAATACGCAACAAGGCGTAACTGATAATGTACTCAGTTACAACATGAACATTTATAAAATCCGGTTGTTCTGAACAAGGTAATATCATACATCATACTAAAAATATATCTAACCTAACACACTATACTGATAGTCGTCACCACTCCTCATTCAGTAAACTTTAACTTACAACTGTTTTTACTCGGTACAATTATATGACTAATATTATCCAACACACAGGTTTTATACAAGTAAACATAACAGTACCCACAATAAAAATAACACGTATAGGAAATACTATACTTTTCACGTATGCGTACACAACACAAATATTAATTACAATGTGAAACCCTTTTTTATGATCGTTTAACGATACAAAACAGATACATGAGGCTAATATTTTGTATTCCCTACGTCATCATCCAACAGAGAAGCTCCCCATACTCATACTCCAGACCCATGCCTCTCCGACCAAGAAAAACCGTCAGGTAAACCCACTCAAACCCCTTACAAAAAGTTAACCCCTATAATCAAAACCCTTCCCCCCACTTGAAAAGCCACCCCCCCTGCGTCATTAGTCATCCCAACCCCCCTCCATGCACACATACCCTAAACCCCCATATCTCCCCACAACCGCTAAAATTACCTTGATAATTAAAATCCCCCTCTCCCACTATGACCCAACAGACACACCTCCCCCCACCTAGAACTACACCCTAATACACATCCAAAACTCCACGCTCACTCGTCATACCTTAACCAGGATGAGCTTACCCTCCTACCACGTCAAGCCCCTTCTACGTCTACAATACATCCCCAAAACCATGTTCCTATACTCATCAGAAAATGCAGACTCCCATTTACTCCCATACACCACCCGATTCCTGCATTTACTCCTATACATTGTGCCCCCATAGCTCTAATCCTTTCCCCCACCCCTGCTCCCTCAGTCTCCAGGACATACACACGAAATCCACCATTAAATACCATAAACCCCTGCGTTCTCTATCACCCACCCCTCGTATATCCATACTCATAGCCCTCAGTACTGAAATACCCCCACCCCCATTTTCCTCAACACCCTGCCTATCCATTCTCTCACCACCCCAGTTCCTCACAAAAATATATAGCATGCATCACTGTTTCTTGCGACCCACATCTTTTACAGCACCCATCTTGAACAATGCCCATCCGACATAACAATGCCTTATCTGCCACCACCCCATGTAGAAACCTATACATTAATTCCCTATCCCCAGCCCTAATCCTCATACCTTTCAAACCCCTCCAGATCAATCCCCAATCATACATAGGGTATTCAGCCACCCCCTCCAATCCCATCCTTCCCCACACGCGACCTCCAAAACACTAGCCTTCACTTCTTGCACCCTCCTCACAATCACCAAATGCCGCAATATATCCCAACACGTCCCCAACGATACACCCCCCCACCATCTGCGCACCTCCCGCTCCACCGCTCCCACAGTAGCCCCCTCAGTGCCTCCCAGCCGCACCATACACCATTTCACAAACAAACACATCAACCTCCTTTCCACCCAAATAAGCCCCAACCCCCCTAACTCCACTCTCTTCCTAACCACCTCCTTCCTCAACCAGTGTTTACCGAAAGCCCAAATGTACTTAAAAACCCTCACCTCCAACCCTCTCACATCCTCCTGCATCAGAGGGTAAACCACTGCCACGTGCCACAGTCTACTGTAGATCAGCACGTTCACCGCTATCACCCTCTGATGCAAGGAAAGATCCCCCGCCCTCCAACTCGTCAACCTATCTAGCGCTAGTTGCACCACCCTCCTAGAGTTCACCCTCCTGGCCTCCATACTGTCACCCATATACATAATACCACAAATTTTCAGACTATCCACAATAATCCACCCATATCTCTCAGCCAATCTACCTCCAATCCATGCCCCTACCTCCAACAAACGCGATTTCGCCCCATTAATTCTCATACCCGTAGCTGCACAAAACACCCTTAGAGCCCCTCAATAATCTTCAATCCCTCTTCCATTCTCACCAGCACCGTGGTATCGTCCACGATCCCCACTATATCATTTCCTCCCTCCCTCCCTGTATCCCACCCACCCCCACATTCTTCACAATCATCCTGTAAAAGGGATCTTGCATGCACGCGAACAATATCTGGGATAATGGACATCCCTGTCGCAAACCCCTATCCATTCGTACCACCCTTCCCAATTTCCCATTCACCTGCACGCGCACAGTAGCCCCCGAATACACCGTCTCTACCCACCTAACTACCTCCTCACCAAACCCCTGTTTCCTCATGATTGCATACAGCATCCCTCTCTCCACACTATCATATGCCCCCTTCCAGTCCAACGCTAATACTCCACCCCCAGCCCCCTCTATAAATCCCTTGATGCGTTCATGTCCCTCAATCATACACCTACCTGGTATCCCTCGTTGTCCTTCCGCTATCACCTTCTGCAATACTCTCTTCAATCTGTTCCCCAAAACCTTCGCAAAGATTTTATAATCTGCATTCATCATTACCAGAGGTCTATAATTCTGCACCATGTTCCCCTGATTACTCTTCTTAACTAATACTACCACCCCCATGCCCTGCTCCCTCCCCATTCTACACCTACTCTTCATACAATTCATCAAGGCCACCATACATTCCTTCAACACATCCCAATGTACCCTATAAAATTCATTCACCATACCATCCATACCAGGCGCCTTTCCCTACTCATTCCATTCACCGCCTCCCACACCTCCTCCTCTGTTATTTCTCCCTCCAGACACAACCTGTCCTTGTCCCCCAAAACCCCTACCACACCCTCCTCTACAATCTCACCTTCACTCCTGCCCCCACCCTTGCTCCGCAAATACGCCTCAAACCACTTATCTACGTAAACTCCCATCGCCTCAGTCGTCCGTAAACGTTGACCCCTATTGAATCCTTCCAAATCCTCCTCCACATCCAGGTAGTCTATCGTCATAGCCTCTCTGCGCCCCCTACACCTGCCCACAACATACCGCGATGGTCTGTCACCCCATAAAACATCATCCATACCCGCTTTCACTCTGCACGCATCAAACCTCTCATTTTGCAAATCCCTCAGTCTTTCTTTCAAACCTCGAATCTCATCCGTCACCTGCACTCCTCCACGCTCATAACAACCTTGCAACAACCCCTCAAGATACTTTTGTAGACCATACCTCCAGCACACCTCCTCTCGCCCCAGCTTCTGATAATATTCCCTAATTCCTATTTTCGCACAGCTCTCCCACCATTCCACCAAATCATTATTATCCTCTCCCTTTGCTCCCACAATGACCCCACCACCTCCTAAAATCATCCGCCCTACCCATGCCAGTCAATAATCTACCATTCAGCTTCCAATAACTCTGATACCACCTAATCACCCCTTCCCAACTCACATCTGCCAGAACACCCCTATGATCCGAGAATCCCACATCAAAAGTCTGCACCCTCCCTACAACCACCCTCCCCGTCACATATACCCTATCCAAACGCGCCGCATATCCCTTCCTAACAAAAGTATACTCCACAAAAACCCCCCCTCCCACTACGTCCCTAAAACCTGCACTACTCAATAAATCCCTCAACGCCCCCAACTCACAACCCGCTCCCCTAGGTTCCACATCCCTTTTTCTGATTACACTATTAAAATCCCTCCCAATATTGCCACTCCCGGCAAACCTCCCAATGCCCCCACCATGTAATCGTTTAAAAATAAATTTTCACTCTTCGAGAAGCCTCCGCGGCATATAAACCCCTACGAAACAAACCTTCACCCCCCAATCCCCTCCACCCTTACCACCCTGCCCCCCACTCTCCTCCCACGCTCGTAGAACAAAGGGGCTTGACGTGCTAATGACCACTGCCACACCCCCTTTTAATTTCCCTGAAGACCCTGCATACACCTCATATCCCTGCAAACATAATTCACGTCCACATCTATAATTGTGCTCCTGTAGGAACCCCACTTGCACACCATACCGTCTCAAAGTTCCCTCTACCCACCGTCGCTTGACCTCTGCCCTCAACCCATTAACATTAATAGTTAGACACTGGAATATAAATGAGTGGGTTTACCTTTCGACCTCTGCACGGACTGTGACATTATCCTTCCTTTACCACCCCCCTTGCCCACACTTTTGCTGCCCATAGCAGCATCCTTACCATGATCTCTTGCCAACTCCCCTCCCCTGTCATTCCCCTTCACTTCCACCAAAGGCTTCTTCGTGACCCTCTGGGCCGGTGTCAAGATATCATCATGATCTTCGACCGTGCCAGATCGCTTCCGCGACCCGCTCCCCACATCCATCATGTCCCCACTATCACTCTGATGCACCTCCACATTGACGCACTCACGCACCAATGCTGCTACCTCAGGACTCTCCTGCCCCGAGTCAATCCCAACTCGTGCCTCCTCCACCATATCTGCCCCATCCCCAACATGCAACACCTGTAATGGATCATCCAGTAATCCCTGAATCACTTCCACCAGAGGCACATCCATGCCTTCCTCTATCACAGGTACTTCCTCAACCTCCTTTTCATTCACCTCTCTCTCCAAAGTAGGCTCTGATGGGTGGCACGGTTCTGCCACACCCTCCACTATTTCACTCCAGCTCCTGGTCCTTTGCTGCTGTCCCTCATCACCAGCCGTCCCCTCATACTTTCCCTGTGGTTCTGTCGGGATCTTGCGTTCAGCGGTTCGTTGAGCACCTCTCCGCAAACAATCCGCTGCTACATGATCAAAATTCCCACATATCCTGCACGTCCTCCTTTGTCCTGCGTAAGTCACGTACACTTGCGTACGAAACTCAGCCATAATGATGTAAGATGGAATGGGCCTCCGTAACGACATCTTTAAGGTGAAAGATCCCTCAGGAAGACCCTCCATGAGTCCCACACTCCACTTTCCTGCCGTTGCCAGATGTACTGTCCCATACTCGCTGAAGACACGTCCCACATCCATTTGATCTGCCTCAAAAGGCACATTCTTACCTTTACCCATGTGTGGGTGCGCGACACATCCTTTAATCGCACCTGCAATGTCGCATTGACCGTGTAGACGTTGTCCTGATGTCGCTCTACCAATGTCTCATATGCTGCAGCCGTTAACAACTTCACAAAGATCCTGTTCATGCCATTTAGTGCCACTCCATACAGTTCCTCCATATCAATGTTGTATATATCACGAAGAATAGTAGGTATTACTGTAGCCGCCACAGCAGGTTGGATTACTCCTGTAACCATGTCTATGCAGACGGTGTTGATGCGGCGTCTGCCCACCGCCGCCATGACAGTGAAAATAAAGTTGCTCACAGTCTCCACCAGGGGCCAGAGACCAGAGTAGCACACCCTTCTCTCACGAGAGCTGGGTGGCGAATGTTTGAACAGACCAATTAGAGGCTTGCAGGATGCCATTTTACATTAAAAGAAACCAATGTATAGTTTGCAGACCTTGATTTTCAGACTGACGAGGTCATCCCAATAGACCTATTAATTGGCGGTGACCACTACAGGAAATTTGCTCGGTGAAAGACAACAGTGAATATCTCCCTGCTGAGTAAAATATATTTGGGCCACTCCCCAAGGGTGAGGAAAGTGACCGTGAAGACTGTGATACTGTCAGAAGTGTCTTAGTAATGGGAATTACTGACCACCACTGTCCTGATACTACCAAGCGCCCAGCTGATCAGTACGGTGTCGGGTTACCACCTGAGGACGACCGACCACCACAGAAACTCTACCTCATCCCAGCAGACACAGTCTGCTTGAACACTTCTGTTGTGCCTGAGTTACCCATTGATGGGTCTAAGTACTAATGTGGGAAATCAGAAGTTAGCTGATTCCCGAAGCTCTTAGTCCTTCTAAGTCTTGGGGAGAAGGGAATGGGGGAGATGATGGTGGAGAGAGTCGAGGAGTAGTTAGTAAACCCACACGTATGCCTACACCCGACGTTGCCACATCCTTCTATGAACTCTTAAAATATAAGTCTAATTCGGTGATGAAGCCCCTATAGGCTAATATACCACTTCTTATAAGTACTTAAGCTAAATTAGAGTTAGATATAGAGTAATTTAGGTTAGTATCTATGATACTAACCTATATCTCAACCTACACAAATTGACAACAGTGGGCACCCACTTGTACCAGTAACCATATAACCACATGACTTTCTTTATGAAACAGCTTAGTTAAAGAGGGCGACATGCCCTACTCTAGGTGAAGAACATTTTCATTAATTACATTACAAAGTGAAAGAGACAACTCTTCACTGTCACTGCCCTGTGTGGAATTAAAGGTAAGCAATTTAGTTAACTGGGAATGGTATGGCAGGTTTCTTGGACTGGATTCATCTAATGACTTGATTGGATAACTAACTGATCAGTCATTCAGCCAAATACGCTCTGTCTTCTACACACACACACATTCCGACTGGGAGGTGACAGGTGGTCACAGCCATGACTCCCTTCTGGAAGGTGACAGGTGGTCACAGCCATGACTCCCTTCTGGAAGGTGCCAGGTGGTCACAGCCATGACTCCCATCTGGGAGGTGACAGGTGGTCACACCCATGGCTCCCATCTGAGAGGTCATGAATTCAATCCCAGCCTCGAACGTTTCACACAAATACACATGTAAATTTTCATAATATATTTTACTTAAAAATCTAAATGCTTCTCAACAGTGTAGGATGTAGAGCAGTGCGTCATTACCTTCCCTCTCTGAGCTGTGTAGAAGCGTAGATATTGCCAGTATTTGACTGGAGGGTAAAGAGTGGGTGAGGAGGACCCTCCCATGCAAAGGTCTTGTCCTTCAGGTCCCAGTCATCAGGGTCCTCCACGTACACTCTGCCCAGACTCGCCTCACCAGTCCCGCTCTGTCACGTCAGTTTAACAATAACAATTATTTTTAGCACATTAAAATATTTATGTTACATAAATGGTTTAAAAAACCGACAAGTTGATGAATGAGACACTTGTGGGACACTTGGGTATGTTTTTTAATAGAGGAAATGATCCACCAACCAGCGGCTTCTTCAGTTCAATACAGAGAAGAACGATGGAAGCTGAAGAGTTCGAGGTAATCGGTCCTTCAACCTTGAGTCGATGTGTATACCCAAATATTGCACAAGTGACTCATTCAAAAAAATAATCATATTTCACATCAGCATCACAAACACATCCATCACTAACACAGAACAGTGACAAGTTCTTGATTTCTCTCCTCTTTTAAAAGGGAATATTGTCAGTTTTCACCTAGAACTGAAAGGCATTGAGAAACAAGAGATCTTTAGCAAAATCACATGTACAATCCAAAATCAGTGTTAAAATACTGAAAAACAAGAAATTAATTTGAATCCCAAAATAAGTACTGCCCATGGTGTCAGGTCCGGCTTATTTTTCTCAACCAGACATTATTCAAATATCACACTAGAATATAGATAAAATGAATTAGGAAAACACAGACAATAAATTTACGAGTTTAAAAGCAATGACACCAAGACAATCAAGCTAGAGAGTTGTAGAAGTTGGCGTAATGTTTATATCATCAGCAAAATATGCTTAATTTATGACTCAGAGGGTCCGTCGCATCCGGAGCTCCTGCGACGAAAGTCGAGGCAGAGAGAAGGCTATCTGGCATTCAAGTTTCTTTAGCTATAATCAGTACAGATTGCCTAGAAGCTGAGTGAAAGAGAAAGTCAGAGTTCTAGAAATTAAGAGAGAAGAAAGCAAGTAATACAGAACAGCCAGATATAAAATGGTAAGAATTAGAAAATTCCAGATGGGCTTCAGGTACGAAGAAACAGTAAAGAGGATGGAACGAAACGAGCTGATGACAGTTGAACTGTAATGAAATTTGAATTCATAATGGGAAGTAAAGATTTAAGGTTTGTAAAGATAATGAAGATATAACATAGAATAAAAAAGTTAAGGAATTAGAGGAATAAAAGGAAAATTGTATATAAGAACATAAGAAAGAAGAAACACTGCAGCAGGCCTACTGGCCCATGCGAGGCAGGTCCAATGCCCTAACCTGGTCAGGTCACATTCACTTAAGGAAGGAGCACGGCATTTGACTTAGTAGCATAAGCTAGTCAGGTCCAACTCACACCCACCCACACCCACTCATGTATTTATCTAATCTATTTTTAAAACTACACAATGTTTTAGCTTCTATGACGGTACTCAGGAGTTTGTTCCACTCATCCACAACTCTATTACCAAACCAGTGCTTTCCTATATCCTTTTCTGAATCTGAATTTTTCCAACTTAAAGCCATTGCTGCAAGTCCTGTCTAGGTTAGATATTTTTAGCACACTATTTACATCCCCTTTATTTATTCCTGTTTTCCATTTATACACCTCACTCATATCCCCCCTAATTCTACGCCTTTCTAGAGTGCAGATTCAGGGCCCTCATTCTATCCTCATAGGAAGATTTCTGATACATGGGATCAACTTTGTCATCCTCATTTGTACGTTTTCCAGTGCATTTATATCCATTCTGTAATACGGTGACCAGAACTGTGCAGCATAATCTAAATGAGGCCTAACCATAGATATATAGAGTTGAAGAACACCCTGAGGACTTCTTATTATTTATACTTCTTGATATGAAGCCAAGGATTCTGTTAGCTTTATTGCTAACACTTATGCACTGTTGTCTTGGTTTCAGATTACTGCTAACCAGAACTCCTAAATCCTTTTCGCAGTCAAGTAATATTAAGATCTACATTATTTAGTTTATATGTGTTATGGTTATTTTCCAGTCCAACATTTAGAACTTTGCATTTGTCTATATTAAACTGCATCTGTAACTTCTCTGACCACTGCACCAGTCTATTCAAATCATCCTGGAGTGCTCTAATGTCCTCATTAGAATGAATTGGACGGCCTATTTTGGTCACCAGCAAATTTGCTTATGTCACTATTTATTTCCTCATCTATGTCATTTATGTAAATTGTGAACAACAAGGGGCCCAACACTGACCCCTGTGGAACAAGCTTGTGTCGTGTCTCCCTTCTGATTTCTCCTCATTTATGCAAACCTCTGCTGCCTATTTGTCAACCATGCCTCTACCTAGGAATTTTTTTTTTCCTATTCTGTGTGCCTTAAGTTTCCTCAATAGCCTCTGATGTGGAACTCTATAGAAAGCCTTACTGAAGTTCTTATACACAATATCATATTCAATACCATGATCTACTTTCAAATCCTTTATTTTTATTTCATGTAATACAAGGTGGGGGTACTTATAGTTATACATTAAAGTTGATATTACAAGATGGCCAATAATATGCCTAGGTATGCATAGGCTTTTCAGGCAGTCTTATGATAGGTCTTACTCAATAGCTATACAATGGATATACAGATTGTAAGGTTAGGTTTACAAAATTTAGGTACTGGAATTTAAACATTGAGAATTTAAAATTAGTATAAAAAGTTAGCAATTAGTTTATATATTAATGATAAAGGTGATATATTGGCA
>WNWK01048032.1:0-12500 GCA_009830355.1 Cherax destructor
CCTTCGTCAGTAACTGTCTGGGGGCGGATTCCTCATTATGTGTTTTGAAAAAGAAGGATGGGAGAATGAGGCCCATCGCTGTTGGCAACACCCTTCGCTGTCTCGTTGCCAAAACAGAAGTGAGAAACATTCGCTCAGAAGCAGCCAGCTTGGTTCAGCCAAACCAACTGGGTTTTGGGGTCTTTCAAGGCAGTGAAGTGGCAGCTTCAGCTTTTAACCCAGTGAAGATAGATGTGGTATTGCCAGCTGTTTGAGAGTAGTTCCCCAGTCTTTTTATCTTTATTACAGCTGGCTACAGTAAAAAATTTAACTCTTTTATTTTTTGAGCATGAAATCACTACTCGCTCCGTTTCTCTTCTGCATGGCAGTAAGACAACTCACTTCCAGCATGCGCACAAACCTCAGTATCTGGTACTTGGACGATGACATTCTGGCAGGTACGGAAGAGACACTGCGTATGTGTTTATATTTCCACTGCTAGAGGACCTTTAATAGTGAAGTCACAGCCATAGAACTCATCCTTAATTTATCGAAGTGTGAGATCATCTCAACAAACCTGGTAATAATTATAGCTGAGCAAACAATCCTTTCTGAACCCTTAACTACCACCACTTTCAAGAATATCCTATTGGGAGCACCGGAGCACCGCTGGGTCGTCAGGCTATCGACACAGTCCTCAAGGACAAACTGAACATAAGAAAGAAGGAACACTGCAGCAGGCCTACTGGCCCATGCGAGGCAAGTCCTAGTCTCCCACCAGCTTAAGCCAATGCCCCGACCCAGCCAGGTCAGGTTACATTCACTTAAGGAAGGAGCACGGCATCTGACCTAGTAGCACAAACTAGTCAGGTCCAACTCACACCCACCCGCACCCACTCATATATTTATCTAGCCTATTTTTAAAACTACACAACGTTTTAGCCTCTATAACTGTACTCGGGAATTTGTTCCACTCATCGACAACTCTATTACCAAACCAATGCTTTCCTATATCCTTCCTGAATCTGAATTTATCCAACTTAAAGCCATTGCTGCGAGTCCTGTCAATACTAGATATTTTTAGCACGCTATTTACATCACCTTTATTTATTCCTGTTTTCCATTTATACACCTCAATCATATCCCCCCTAATTCTACGCCTTTCTAGAGAGTGCAGATTCAGGGCCCTCAGTCTATCCTCATAGGGAAAATTTCTGATACATGGAATCAACTTAGTCATCCTCCTTTGTACGCTTTCCAGAGCATTTATATCCATTCTGTAATACGGTGACCAAAACTGAGCAGCATAATCTAGATGAGGCCTAACCAAGGATATATAGAGTTGAAGAACAACCTGAGGACTCCTATTATTTATGCTTCTTGATATGAAGCCAAGGATTCTGTTCGCTTTTTTGCGAACACTTATGCACTGCTGTCTTGGTTTTAGATTACTGCTAACCAGAACTCCTAAATCCTTTTCGCAATCAGTAGTATTAAGATCTACATTATTTAGTTTATATGTGGCATGGTTATTGTCCTGTCCAATATTTAGAACTTTGCATTTATCTATATTAAACTGCATCTGCTACTTCTCCGACCACTGCATCAGTCTATTCAAATCTTCCTGGAGTGCTCTAATGTCCTTATTTATATGAATTGAACGGCCTATTTTGGTGTCATCGGCAAACTTGCTTATGTCGCTATTTATTCTCTCATCTATGTCGTTTATGTAGATTGTGAACAACAAGGGGCCCAATACTGACCCCTGTGGAACACCGCTTGTGACACTTCCCCACTCTGATTTCTCCCCATTTATGCAAACTCTCTGCTGCCTATTTGTCAACCATGCCTCTATCCAGGAAAAAATTTCTCCTCCTATTCCGTGTGCCTTAATTTTCCTCAATAGTCTCTGATGTGGGACTCTATCAAAAGCCTTGCTGAAGTTCATATACACAATATCATATTCATTACCATGATCTACCTCCTCAAATACCTTAGTGAAAAAAGTTATTAAATTTGTAAGGCAGGAACGCCCTTTTGTAAAACCGTGCTGAGATTCGTTGATTAATTTATGCTTTTCAAGATGGCTACGAATTGCCTCGGCAATTATTGATTCCATAAATTTTATCACTATGGAGGTTAGGCTTATTGGTCTATAGTTCGAAGCTAAGGATATGTCTCCTGCTTGGAAAATATGTATTACATATGCAATTTTCCACTTATCTGGCACCATGCCAGTTTGCAGTGATATGTTGAAAATATTAGCCATAGGTTTGCTAAGCTCCTCTTTACATTCCTTTAGAACCCTTGCATACAGTTCATCAGGGCCTGGGGATTTGTTAGGTTTTAATTTATCTATTTGCCTAAGGACCATGTCACTTGTGACCCTAATCGTGCATAGTTTACTGAAGAGGATGGAGTAGAGAATAAGTGGTCTGAATGCCCATGATGCCCTGTATCTCCTAACAAGGTGTCCATCTCGTGCAAGGCTAACCTATTTCTTGGAGTGTGCACCCTCTTTTGACAGCCCTACACTCAGTGATTAAGATGCAATCCTGAGATCTATCTTTAGGAAGATACTGAATCTGTCACTGGAAGATCTCCAATGGGATAAAGCCACATTTCCAACGCAATTGGGACGAATAAGGGTGCGCAAGGCAACGCAAGTAGCATTAGCTGCAATTTTGTCTTCATGCATTGCATCCAGTGATCTAGTTAAGAAGAATGTCCCTTAACGAAAGGTGTTGTAGGAGCTCACGACAGTGGGATAGCCTAGCAGACTCCTCAGGCAGATCAGTTCCTCCCAGAGATTGTTAGCACTCCCACTGTGACAAATCGACCGTGGAGAAAATCGACCACACTGTGCTCAATAATGCCTCAGGAAAGGACAAAGCTCGTATCCTAGTGGTAAATAATAATAATAATATCTTTATTTACAACAGGTACATGTACAAGGTATACAGGCCTAGCTGACATCAATGACATACTACTATATAGAAAGCCTCTTGTTATGCGGAGCATTTCGGGCAAATTAGGTTAGTGTCCCAGGATGCGACCCAGACCAGTCTACTAACACCCAGGTACCCATTTTACTGATGGGGAACATAGACAACCGGTGTAAAGAAACACGCCTAATGTTTCTACCCTGGCTGGGAATAGAACCGAGGCCCTCGCTGTGTGAAGCGAGAGCTTTAGCCACCAGGCCACCAGAGCCCTTAAAGGCACCACATTCAGGAAATTTAATTTTAGCTATCCTTAATTCTTGTCTCGTCTATTAATTCACGAGGAGAAAAAAACAGACTTTAAAATTCCATTCATACATGTTCTGATCCACCGGGTTGATAGATTTTTTTAAGTTTACGGTATATAGGAAGGCCACTAATATTTGCTAATATATCCCCTACTACTCTAAGAATGAAAAAAGAGTAAAGGGGAGAGCCTTTCACACTATGTTTCTGAGAGCCTTTCGAGTGTGAAGTCCAGAGTTTCTTAATGAGGAAATTAGAAAAATCTTTGATATTGCTACAAAACTAAGTTACCCTAAGAAGTTTGTTGAAACGGCTTTGCTGGCAACTAGGAAAACTTGTCATAGGACTGATCCTAAAATAACACCTCAGATTAAGAATGTGTTGGTTCTTCCATACAATGAGAATTTATCTGTCCTCCCAAATTCCCTAAAATAATTCAATATAAAAGTAGCTTTTAATAATGCACAGACTGCTAAAAAATTTTGATCAAGAATTTCACTCAACACTGTGTTGCCGGTGTTTACAGGTTTGTGTGTAATGGCTACAATTTATCTTACGTGGGACAGACTGGCAAATATCTAGATTTTAGGTTAACACAACTCTGATGTTCGATACAAACAGCTCAGGAATAACATGCGATAATCAACCACACCCGAGTTTGCAACTATCCTGCAAATTGGTCAGAAGCCAGAGTGTTAGTTCCTTGTACCTTATGGCCGAAAAGAAATATTTTAGAAACCGCTATTATAAAATATAATTAACATTCATTATACAAAAATAGCTTCAGATAATTCAGACTCGACCTGCCTATAATTGAGGTCATCGTGCATAACCTGAAGCCGGACTTCCATGTGAATGTTTTGGATTGTCTTAAGTGGCGTATTTGTACATCAAAGAATTATGGTCTCTTTTCCTGCTCATTCTTGTGTTAGACAAGCGTTTTCTCAAGAGTTGGGTGGGATATATAAACAATAGACGTCTTTCTCTTGTTTTAAGAGAGTTGGCCATAGACACGATATCTTTAAAATTATGGATTTTTCCTAAGGCAATTGCTAGATACATCTATATTCACAATGTAAAGTGTTTTATATCATATCGAAGTCTGACACACACACACACACACACACACAAAACACACACACACACACCTGCAACCACAATTAGGTGAGTACACACACACACACACACATATATTTATATATATATATATATATATATATATATATATATATATATATATATATATATATATATATATATATATATATATATATATATATATATATAGGAGGTAGGTTACTGAAAGCAGTGAAGAGCTTTTATGAGGATAGTGAGGCTCAGGTTAGAGTGTGTAGGAGAGAGGGAGATTATTTATCGGTAAAATTGGCCTTAGACAGGATGTGTGATGTCACCGTGGTTGTTCAATATATTTATAGATGGGGTTGTAAGAGAAGTGAATGCGAGGGTCTTGGCAAGAGGTGTGGGCTAAACACACACACCTGCAACCACAATTAGGTGGGTACACACACACACACACACACACACACACACACACACACACACACACACACATATATATATATATATATATATATATATATATATATATATATATATATATGTCGTGCCGATTAGGTAAAACTTGCGATTTTGGCTTAAATAGCAACGCTCTTCTTGCCATATAAGACAAGCGAAAATTTGTGTATGCAATAATTTCGCAAAATTCATTCTGAACATAACGAAAAAAATATATTTCATTGTGTTTGTTTATTATTAAATTATTGTTAACGTATCTAAAATATATTTAGTTGGGTTAGGCAAAATTAAATTGCGCTTGTTGTAATAAGGTTAGGTAGGTTTTCAAAGTTTCTCTTGGTACAAAATTATAAATTTTTACATTAACATAAATGAAAAAAAATATATCTTTAAACGTATAAGAGAAAATTTTAGAAAGGACTTAATTTTAGATGAGTTCTTGCTAATTGACCAGTTTTACCTAATCGGCACGACATATATATATATATATATATATATTATATATATATATATATATATATATATATATATATATATATATATATATATAGGAGGTAGGTTACTGAAAGCAGTGAATAGCTTTTATGAGGATAGTGAGGCTCAGGTTAGAGTGTGTAGGAGAGAGGGAGATTATTTATCGGTAAAAGTAGGCCTTAGACAGGGATGTGTGATGTCACCGTGGTTGTTCAATATATTTATAGATGGGGTTGTAAGAGAAGTGAATGCGAGGGTCTTGGCAAGAGGTGTAGGGTTAAAAGACAAAGAATCAAATACAAAGTGGGAGTTGTCACAGTTGCTTTTTGCTGATGACACTGTGCTTTTGGGAGATTCTGAAGAGAAGTTGCAGAGGTTGGTGGATGAATTTGGTAAGGTATGTCAAAGAAGAAAATTGAAAGTGAATATAGGAAAGAGTAAGGTGATGAGGATAACAAAAAGATTAGGTGACGAAAGACTGGATATCAGATTGGAGGGAGAGAGTAAGGAGGAGGTGAATGTATTCAGATATTTGGGAGTGGACATGTCAGCAGAGGGGTCTATAAAGGATGAGGTGAATCATAGAATTGATGAGGGGAAAAGGGTGAGTGGAGCACTTCGAAGTCTGTGGAGACAAAGAACTTTGTCCATGGAAGTTAAGAGGGGAATGTATGAGAGTATAGTTATACCAACACTCTTATATGGGTGTGAAGCATGGGTGATGAATGTCGCAACGAGGAGAAGGCTGGAAGCAGTGGAGATGTCATGTCTGAGGTCAATGTGTGGTGTGAATATAATTCAGAGAATTCGGAGTTTGGAAATTAGGAGGAGGTGCAGGATTACCAAAACTATTATCCAGAGGCCTGAGGAGGGTTTGTTGAGGTGGTTCGGACATGTAGAAAGAATGGAACGAAACAGAATGACCTCAATAGTGTATAAATCTGTAGTGGAGGGAAGGCGGGGTAGGGGTCGGCCTAGGAAAGGTTGGAGGGAGGGGGTAAAAGAGGTTTTGTGTGCGAGGGGCTTGGATTTCCAGCAAGCATGCGTGTGCGTATTTGATAAGAGTGAATGGAGACAAATGGTTTTTAATACTTGACGTGCTGTTGGAGTGTGAGCAAAGTAACATTTATGAAGGGATTCAGGGAAACCGGCAGGCCGGACTTGAGTCCTGGAGATGGGAAGTACAGTGTCTGCACTCTGAAGGAGGGGTGTTAATGTTGCAGTTTTATAACTGTAGTGTAAAGCACCCCTCTGGGAAGACAGTGATGGAGTGAATGATGACGAAAGTTTGTGTAATAGCACACAAAATGCGTGATAAAGGAATAACAGGAAACGTTGGTAGATGGATCTATAATTTCCTAACATGTAGAACACAAAGAGTAGTAGTCAACAGAGTAAATTCTGAGGCAGCTACTGTGAAAAGCTCTGTTCCATAAGGCACAGTACTTGCTCCCATCCTATTCCTCATCCTCATATCAGACATTGACAGGGATATAAGCCACAGTGCTGTGTCTTCCTTTGCAGATGACACCCGAATCTGTATGACAGTGTCCACCGTTGAAGACACTGCAAGACTCCAAGCAGACATAAACCAAATCTTTAAATAGGCTGCAGAAAACAATATGAAGTTCAATGATGAGAAATTTCAATTACTAAGATACGGAAAACGTGAAGAAATTAAAATCTCATCGGAGTACAAAACTAATTCCATCCACACAATAGAGCGAAAAACTAATGTCAAAGACCTGGGAGTGATCATGTCAGAGGATCTCACCTTCAAGGACCATAACAAAGTAGCAATTGCATCTGCTCGAAAAATCACAGGATGGATAATGAGAACCTTCAAAACTAGGGATGCCAAGCCCATGTTGACACTTTACAGATCGCTTGTTCTATCTAGGCTGGAATATTGCTGCACACTAACTGCACCTTTCAAGGCGGGTGAAATTGCTGACCTTGAAAATGTGCAGAGAACCTTCACCGACGCATAAGTGCGATAAACCACCTCAACTACTGGGAACGCTTGAAGTTCCTAAACCTGTACTCTCTAGAACGCAGGCAGGAGAGATACATTATTATATACACATGGAAAATTCTCGAGGGCTTAGTACCAAACTTGCACACAAAAATCACTCCCTACGAAAGCAAAAGACTCGGCAGGCGATGTAACATCCCCCAATGAAGAGCAGGGTGCCACTAGCACGTTGAGGGACAACACAATAAGTGTCAGGGGCCCAAGATTGTTCAACTGCCTCCCAGCATACATCAGGGGGATTACCAACAAACCCCTGGCTGTCTTCAAGCAGGCACTGGACAGGAACCTCAAGTCGGTACCTGATCAGCCGGGCTGTGATTCGTACGTTGGACTGCGTGCGGCCAGCAATAACAGCCTGGTTGATCAGGCCCTGGTCCAACAGGAGGCCTGGTCACAGACCGGGCCGCGGGGGCGTTGACCCCTGGAATTCTCTCCAGGTAGACTCCAGGGCCACCCTGCCTTGGTGGGAATCGGCCGATGTGTTAATAAAAAAAATAATATATATATATATATATATATATATATACCTGGAGGAGATTTCGGGGATCAACGCCCCCGCGGCCCTGTCTGTGACAAGGCCTCATGGTGGATCACGACCTGATCAACCAGGCTGCTACTGATGGCCGCACATAAACTGACATACGAGCCACAGCCCAGCTGTTCAGGTACTCACCTTAGGTGCTTGTCCGGTACCTTATTGAAGACAAAACCAGGGGTCTATGGGCAATTCCTCTTATTTATGCTGGGAGGCAGTTGAATAGTCTTGGGCGTTTGACACTTATTATGTTGTCTCTTAGCGTACTTGTGGCGCCCCTGCTTTTCATTTGGAGATGTTGCATCTTCTGCCAAGTGTTTTGCTTTAGTAGGGAGTGATTTTTTTATGCATATTTGGGACTAGTTGCTCTAGAATTTTCCAAGTGTATATTATCATGTATCTTTCTCGCCTGCGTACCATGGAGTACAAATCAAGAGACTTCAACCATTCCTAATAATTTAGACTCTTTATAGTACTTATACGTGCCGTGTAAGTTCTCTGTATATTCCCCAGTTCTACAATTTCACCTGCTTTGAAATGGGCCGTTAGTGCACAAGATTATTCCAGCCTAGAGAAAAACAGCGATTTGAAGAGAATCAACATTGGCTGAAGCACCTGGTCCATCACCAGGGTACTGAAAGAGCTGAAGCACCTGGTCCATCACCAGGGTACTGAAGGACCTGAAGCACCTGGTCCATCACCAGGGTACTGAAGGAGCTGAACCACCTGGTCCATCACCAAGGCACCGAGAGAGCTGAAGCCAAAAGTCTGTTCAAATTCAACTTCTCTCGCTCATAAGAGCACAAGAAAGGAAAAATACTGCAGCTGGCCTGGCGGCCCACACTAGCCAGGTTCCCCTTAGACCCAAAACCAAACCCATCAACGAAAACACCTGCCCAACCCACTTTCTGCTCCACCCATGGAATAAGCGAGGTCAACACCACCACTAAAGCGAAGTCAACGTCACCACTGAACGAATTCAACATCACCACGTTGGTCCATCACCAGTACCCTGGTGATGGACCATTTGCTTCGACTTCTTGAGTGCCCTGGTGATGGACCAGGTGCTTCAGCTCCTTCAGTACCCTCTTTAACAGTGCCATGATTATCAAAGCTTATTCCATGGATGGAGTAAAAGTTAGGTTGTGCAGGTGTTTTTGTTTGTGGGTTTGGTTTTGGGTTTGAGGGGGACCTGCCTAGTGTGGGCCGCCTGGCTGGCTGCAGTGTTACTTCCTTCTGTGTTGTTATGAGTGAGAGGAGTTGGATTTGAGCAGGACATGCGCATTGGTTGGGAGAGGGAGATGGAGAGGGGTGGGCAAACATTTTTGTTGGTGGGTTGGTTTTGACATGAACCTGCCAAGTATGGGCCAGTAAGCCTGTTGCAGTGTTCCTCCTTTCTTATGTTCTTATGACACTGGGAAATACTGATATGGCAAAAGGATTGTAGGTTAGTATAATAAACTTCTAGGTAGCGTCAATGGGACGAGAATACTAAGTAGCTTTAAAAATAGGATGGGCGAGTATATGAGTGGGTGTTATTTGGTGCAGTGATCTTTCAAGAACAAACAATGCACAAAACCGTGACTGGAACAATACATGTGCGGGTTATTTGTGTATTAATCCTTCGTTCTTACTGTATATTCTTATTCAGATTTTTATATTTTTCAGCATTAGATTTCTATGACCGCCATACACTTTTCCTTTTGTCTTCATTAGGGTAGAGAAAGTTGGACTTATGGGATCCGGCGATAACTTTCTTGGATCAAGCAACGATCGATACATATCTGGTTTAGTTAATGGTGTTTGTATATTATATATCATAATTTGAACAGATTTTCATTCACATTAGCATCATCTTATTCATATAAATATCGAAGGCGACTATTTACAAATAAGCTCAACACTCTGTGTATTAATTCAATACATAATTTAATGTGGTGAAATTTATTTGTAAGTGAAAATAGTTTTCATAACCGATTTAATTCTGGTTGCAGACATCTCCCAGCCAGGACCAACAATACCTGTTTCACGAGCACTGTTTCGTCATGACGATCTTGGCCTTCCTGATGATAAGTATGTTCAGATGACCCTCACACAACGCATCTCTCTCGTAGGTCAGTACAGATGACCCTCACACAACGCATCTCTCTCGTAGGTCAGTACAGATGACTCACACAACACATCTCTCTGTCAGTACAGATGACTCTGATACAGGTCATCTCTCTCATAGATCCTTTCCAATGGCTCTGAGTACATCTCTCTAATCGTCAAGTTCAGATGATTCACACATTGCAATGTCTCTTTCATGTTAGTGGAGATGACCGTCAAACAGAGAATCTCATTCAAAAGTTTTAATGATCCTTATAATGATAAATCTTCTTATTTTAAAGTTAGTCTCACTCTCCTCTGCTGTAAATGAACCTATGTGCTTGGATTATCTCTAGGACAACTGAGCCTATCCCCTACTTCGGGTATTGACGATTTTATATCCTTCTCTAGAAGGCATTCCATATTTAAATATTCAACTCTTACTGCTAGTGATAACTTCGTGATGAATAAGACACATGTGCAACACTTGCGTATTTCTATTACCGAAACGTTTCTTCTATGCAACAGACTTCAATTGAATATTATGTTACATAAGACTGGAGACCTTGGAAGTAGTTTATAGGTTGTCATTACCTCAGCCTTGGTAGAAGGTGCTCAGTCCATCAAGCTTTCTTGAGAGACTGAGCACCGAAAGCTGTGAGAATGGTCCTACCAGACCTACTGCTGGTGCTGTCTCCAGTGTTATATTCGTCTTTATTGGACTGAAGAAGTCTGATATATAAATGAAACGTTACAGCAATAAAGATATTATATACATATATATTATATAATATATATATATATATATATATATATATATATATATATATATATATATATATATATATATATATATATATATATATATATATATATATATATATATATATATATATATATATATATATATATATATATAAATGCACCACGCAAAACAAGATTTAGATTTTAGATTTTGCCACCGAAGTGGTTAGTTTACTATGCACCCCATATCCATCCTGTGGACGGTAGCGCAATAGCAAATGGATTCACAATAGGCCTTGGAACTAGGCCCCAAAAATGGTTAACAAGGATAAATTTGGATTTATATCTACAGTTCACTTTTCTGTTACAAGAAAATTTAGGAAATTTGTTTTGTTGTGGTCTGGCCACTACAACATCAGTCAGTCTGTTCGCATTGCAAGTTGTTCCATAACCATAGTTATCTACGTTCATGTTATCATAGTGGGTTATAGATCTACTCAGGCTTCTAATTGTATTTCTATTACATTCATTTTCATTATTTACTTCTCTCTTAATATTATTCCTAATGCTAAACACAGATACACCAAAGTTATATTCTACATTCTCCTTCAGGGTACTCTTCTTGGCTAACATATCAACTTTATCATGAAGGAGTAATCCAATGTGTGATGAGGTAAACAGCAATTGTACATTAATTCCTGGCTTCTCCAATGAGTATGTTGTTGGAGTCATTATATGAGTCGAGTGCCTTCAATGATGACATAGTCAGTAATGATGATATAGTCAAGCTCCGTGGCATTAGTTAGCTTTAGCACCATTAGGATTTCAAACAATTCAGTTTGCAGTGTAGACGCTCAGTTGTTTATTCTTATGCCTAGTTCAACAAATTTATTATCGTTCTTAACTAGGGAGGTGGCAACAATAGCAGATGCAGCCTTGCCAGAAGACTCCTGTTTAGATCCATCAGTGTATATAACTTGTGATAACTTATTACTACCAGCTAGGAGATAAATTTCTTCTTGAGCAGTAACTTTAAGAAGTGACTTAAGGAAGGGATTACTAGCAATGAGCTTCAGAAACAGGCAGAGGTATATACAGAGAAAAATCTCAGTCAGCAGGTTCCGAGACCACATCAGGGGAGTCTGGCAATGTTTCCCAAGTGTTGGTCTAGACCACTGGTCCGCAGATGCCCCAAAATTAAAAATTAAAATTAAATTAAAATTCTTTATTTCTCTGTTAATATTACAATATGATATTATTACATATTATACAATATTTATTACAAGAAGGCCACTAGTATGCCTAGGCATTTCGTGCACACTAATACTAGTTCTTACTCTATATTGACACAGGATATGGTTCATACTGGTATTAAGGTTAGGTAATTGTAGTGATTAACTAGATTTACAAAATTGAGGTAGTTCAAAATATTTAAGACGGTCTAGTTTACAAGCCATGTTTCGTCTTAGGCCGGGAACACTAGTGGGCCTCAAGCATTATTTCAAGCTATTTAATTTTCCTGTATGTTCTGACTACATGCAAAAACAAGCGTAGGAATATACAGATAAAAACGTAGTCGACATGATACGAAACCGCGTCAGGGGAGTCTGGCAAGGTTTCGTTACTTGGGATCTGGCTAAGTGGCGAAAATACTGTGTACTTTGATACATAGTATGCAGGTTCGAATCCTGATGTGGACTTGGAGATAATGCTTGTAAATAATTTTGCTAGTTTTCGAGGTGATAAGAATGTGATTACAACTTGCATAATGTATATTTGAGTTTATTATTAGCTTAGTTCTGGGATAAAATATTATTTTGAAAATACATTAAAAGGAATTTGAATTTAATATATTTCAGTG
>WNWK01048033.1:0-13704 GCA_009830355.1 Cherax destructor
AGAGAACAAATGGATTTGACAGTTAAAAATAGGAGGAGAGTTATTAAATGGAGAGTTAGAGGTATCGGGAAGATGGAGAGAATATTTTGAGGATTTGTTAAATGTTGATGAAGACAGGGAAGCTGTGATTTCGTGTGTAGGGCAAGGGGGAATAACATCTTGTAGGAGTGTGGAAGAGCCAGTTGTGGGTGTAGGGGAAGTTCGTGAGGCAGTGGGTAGAATGAAAGGGGTAAGGCAGCTGGGATTGATGGGATAAAGATAGAAATGTTAAAAGCAGGTGGGGATATAATTTTGGAGTGGTTGGTGCTATTATTTAATAAATGTATGGAAGAGGTAAGGTACCTAGGGATTGGCAGAGAGCGTGTATTGTTCCTTTGTATAAAGGCAAAGGGACAAAAGAGAGTGCAAAAATTATAGGGGAATAAGTCTGTTGAGTGTACCTGGTAAAGTGTATGGTAGAGTTATTATTGAAAGAATTAAGAGTAAAACAGAAAGCAGGATAGCAGATGAACAAGGGGCTTTAGGAAAGGTAGGGGTGTGTAGACCAAGTGTTTACAGTGAAACATATAGGTGAACAGTATTTGGATAAGGGTAAAGATGTTTTTGTGGCATTTATGGATTTGGAAAAGGCGTATGATAGGGTAGATAGGGGGCAATGTGGCAGATGTTGCAGGTGTATGGAATAGGAGGAAGGTTACTGAAAGCAGTGAAGAGTTTTTATGAGGATAGTGAGGCTCAGGTTAGAGTGTGTAGGAGGGAAGGGACTATTTCCCAGTAAAAGTGGGCCTTAGACAAGGATGTGTGATGTCACCGTGGTTGTTCAATATATTTATAGATGGGGTTGTAAGAGAAGTGAATGCGAGGGTCTTGGCAAGAGGTGTTGGGCTAAAAGATAAAGACAAATACAAAGTGGGAGTTGTCACAGTTGCTTTTTGCTGATGACACTGTGCTTTGGGAGATTCTGAAGAGAAGCTGCAGAGGTTGGTAGATGAATTTGGTAGGGTGTGTAAAAGAAGAAAATTGAAAGTGAATATAGGAAAGAGTAAGGTGATGAGGATAACAAAAAGAATAGGTGACGAAAGATTGGATATCAGATTGGAGGAGAGAGTATGGAGGAGGTGAATGTATTCAGATATTTGGGAGTGGACATGTGGCGGATGGGTCTATGAAGGATGAGGTGAATCATAGAATTGATGAGGGAAAAGGGTGAGTGGAGCACTTCGAGTCTGTGGAGACAAAGAACCTTGTCCATGGAAGTAAAGGGGAATGTTGAGTATAGTTATACCAACGCTCTTATATGGGTGTGAAGCATGGGTGATGAATGTTGCAACGAGGAGAAGGCTGGAGGCAGTGGAGATGTCATGTCTGAGGTCAATGTGTGGTGTGAATATAATGCAGAGAATCGGAGTTTGGAAATTAGGAGGAGGTGCGGGATTACCAAAACGATTGTCCAGAGACTGAGGAGGGTTGTTGAGGTGGTTTGGACATGTAGAGAGAATGGAACGAGACAGAGTGACTTCGAGAGTGTATAAATCTGTAGTGGAGGAAGGCGGGGTAGGGGTCGGCCTAGGAAAGGTTGGAGGGAGGGTAAAGGAAGTTTTGTGTGCGAGGGCTTGGACTTCCAGCAAGCATGTGTGAGCGTATTTGATAGGAGTGAATGGAGGCATATGGTTTTAATACTTGACGTGCTGTTAGAGTGTGAGCAAAGTAACATTTATGAAGGGATTCAGGGAAACCGGCAGGCCGGACTTGAGTTCTGGAGATGGGAAGTACAGTGCCGGCACTCTAAAGGAGGGGTGTTAATGTTGCAGTTTTATAACTGTAGTGTAAGCACCCTTCTGGCAAGACAGTGATGGAGTGAATGATGATGAAATTTTTTCTTTTCGGGCCACCCTGCCTTGGTGGGAATCGGCCGATGTGTTAATAAAAAAAAATAATAAAAAAAAAAATATTTATTTAAGGATACAGTGGTACCTCGAGTTACGATGGTCCCCAAAATCGCCCTTTTATGTAAGTTTATTTTTTTAAATGCTTTTGTAGGTATATTTTTGGGGGTGTAAAAGGACTAGTTTATTTTACATTATTCCTTATGGGGATAAATTCGTTTGGTAATGGCACTTGAACAGCATTCTCGAACGAAAAAATATCGTAACTCGAGGTACCACTGTAATATTAGGTATAACATAAATAATGTAGAAGTATGATAAAGATGCATAAATTAATAAAAACTGACATATAGGTATTGAAGGGTGGGCGGGACTGAGAGCGAGAAGTGGAGCAGTGTCTCAGTTGCTCATGGACCATCATGGAGTGAGAATATGTTTGCTCACGGCACTATAATGTATTGTAAAATAATACTATTACTATCAATAAAGGTTATCTACCTATCATATTTATTCCACAATAATATTAGGTATAACATAAATATCGTAGAAGCATGATAAAAATGCACAAATTAATAAAAACTGATATTATATTCGTAGAGTATTGAATGGTTGGCGGTGCTATGAGGGAGACGGGCGAGGGAGACTCAGTTACTCACGGACCACCATGGCGTGTGGAGGTGTGAGCTCACCGCACTAAAATATTGTAATAATAATACTTATTATTACTATCAATAAGTTACCTACCTATCATATTTATTCCAGAATAATATTAGGTATAACATAAATAACGTAGCAGCATGATAAAGACGCCCAAATTAATAAAAATATGACAGAGATAATGAAGGTTGGAGCGTCAGCCCATAAACAAAGCCATTGTTTATGAGCAAGTGACCATCACCTCACAAACCGGCCAGGGTACTTCCCCACACAAACCGGCCAGGGTACTTCCCCACACAAACCGGCCAGGGTACTTCCCCACACAAACCGGCCAGGGTACTTCCCCACACAAACCGGCCAGGGTACTTCCCCACACAAACCGGCCAGGGTACTTCCCACACAAACCGGCCAGGGTACTTCCCCACAAACCGGCCAGGGTACTTCCCACACAAACCGCCCAGGGTACTTCTCCACACAAACCGCCCAGGGTACTTCCCCACACAAACCGGCCAGGGTACTTCCCCACACAAACCGGCCAGGGTACTTCCCCACACAAACCGGCCAGGGTACTTCCCCACACAAACTGGCCAGGGTACTTCCCCACACAAACCGGCCAGGGTACTTCCCCACACACACGATTTTATTTGAGTGGGACTTGCGAATGAGTGAATAGAATTATCGAAGCTTATTGCTTGGGGAGCATTAAAAATTTGGTTGGGCAAATATTCTGTTAGTGGGATGGTTTGTGAAGGACCTGCATGCTCAATTTTTTCCCCCTCCCGCAAACTGTGTAATATCATTTTTACGTCGTGTTAGATAATAATGTGCCGCAATTCTTCAATCATGCAATACCCGTAACGTGCAACATAATCTCGTGCTAAATGACGATTTACTGTATTTAGTTTAGGGTGAGTAGGTGGTTTTTGAGAAGAGTCTTAAATTGATTTTCAGACAAGGTTATTTTAACATTTCCTGGTAATGAGTTCCAGATTCTGGAGCCCTTTATGTGCATAGAATTCTTACATAGGTTGCTGTGGACACGAGGTACATCAAAAAGTGATCTGTATCTTGTGTTATGGTCATGGGTCCTATTAAAGTTGGTGAGGAGAATTTTGAGCGGAGGGTTTATATCAGAATGTAGAGTTCTATGTATGTAGTAGGCACAAGAATAAGTGTGAATGTTTTTTATGGTGAGTAGTTTCAGGCTTTTAAATATTGGTGGAGTATGCTGTCTAGAGTGGGAATTTGTTATCATTCTGACTGCAGCCTTTTGCTGGGTTATGAGTGGTCTAAGGTGATTTAATGTTGTTGATCCCCATGCACAGATTCCATACGTGAGATATGGGTAAATGAGCGAGTGATATAGTGCAAGGAGAGCTGATTGAGGCACATAGTAGCGTATCTTAGATAAAATGCCTACTGTCTTAGAGATTTTCTTGGAAATTTGTTGTGCGTGTGTTTGGAATTTAAGGCTACTGTCAATGTGGATTCCTAGGAATTTTCCCTCTTTGAGTCTTGTGATGGGTGAACCGTTGAGTGTTATGTTAAGTGGAACATTTGTAACTCTGTTTCCAAACTGTATAAAGTAGGTCTTGTCAGTATTTAGAGTAAGTTTATTAGTCGTCATCCATGTCGATATTTTCTGTAATTCTGCATTAACAGTATTAGCCAGTATGACTGGATTTGGGTGAGAGAAGACATATGTTGTGTCATCTATATTAAGAAATTACATTCCAAATGTATTACATGGTAATAAACACCATACATACTCTAACTAGATCACGGACTAGCTTCATTCTCTTCAGTAGTAAACACACAACAATAAACCGAGCATAGTATCGAAGTTTTTTCACCATTAAATCTGACCTGCAAAAAAAAGTATATAAATTACTACATAGATCTCAAAAATTAACACTATCTCTAACACAAATATAGATGAGGGATGGTAGTTGGATGATGGGTTATTTGACAGGAAATAAAACTTTTCAGTACTGTACCAACAATATACAAAAAATAATCACTGACAATTAATCTTTAATTTTTCATTAAAGTTCATTAATACATTATTATAGGTGTTTCTGATGAATGCTATCATACTTACATTTGTACAGAGCGATCATCTTTGCTGGTTCTGCTGTAATACGCTCGACCTCTGATGGCCGCATAAAAAGAAAATGCTTCATTTAAGTAGTTTGTTTCACTTGTTCTCAGGCTGTGGGAAATGAACAGGATGAAGTGAGACATACTGTAGTGCATAACTTATCACATCAACAAATAAACTGAAGAACACTAAAATTTCATATTCAAGAGATACTCTGCAGTCTCCTCTACTGCAGAGTTTGAAGAACAGAAGACCTATTTCTGTCTCAGGGCCCCAAGGGAGGGTCACACACACTCACCAGTGCTCCCAACAAGGCCTCCAAAGGTAACACCCACTCTACATCCAACATCATTGTTTCCCTCTCCTGCAGAAATAAATCAGCACCAGACTAGAGTTTTTCTATTAGATACTGACTGTCACATACATTTTGATTCCTTTTCTGGCTAAAGAATTGCATACTTGGGTCCATTGTTAAAAACACAACTATGAAATACAAAACAGATTGGAATTAATAACCAAAAATCAGGCTAAAAACTATACACCAATGATTACCATTGTAACAAGGAAATTTAAATATTTCTATTATGCTAGCAGGTTTAATGAATGAAAAGGAAATATGAAAAAGACCAAATGAACCTCACATTCAGCCTGCTGAAACAGCCAATATACTAAATGATTTCTTCTCTTACTATAGGATCAAGCCTAGCCAGAAAAATCCCAAGTACCGATGCCCCAGAGAGTGACTACCTTGTTGGAAATTTCCCAAACTCTGTGTATCTAGCTACAACTAATCTCACTGAGGTTACTGAAAATATATTCACTGCAAAGAAAAGCAGAAAGAAAGCTTAGCTAATTTACCACCACTAATGTACAAAACCTGCAGTTTTCATCTAATCTTATCCCTGTTTCTGTTTCATCTTCTGCCCTTCTTTCTGACAAACCTTCAAAAAATAATTCTCACAGAACTTATATCATTATATTTTATATTTTAATTAAGGTACTGTAACTAATGCCACTATCACCTACACCTGACAATATTTTTTATGTGATATTTTATGATTTAACCTGTAGCTATTATTTATTTTTAAGTTTAACCCTTTGAAGGTCGAGACCACCGATCCTGAACTCGCTCTCAGGGTTAAAAAATTAAATATATACAGTGGACCCCCGAAAATCGGCCCTAATCCGTTCCAGGAGCTAGGCCTAAAATCGAACTGGCCAATTTTTGAACCCTTATTTCCCATAAAAAATAATGTAAATACAATTAATCCGTTCCATCCAAAAATATTCACCAAAAATTATTTTTTTTAAAGAATAAATACTATAGTTTTACATACAGAAAACAATGAGAAATAAATATAAAGCACTAATTTTAATTGATAAATGAACAGTTAAATCAGTTTTACCTTTATTGAAGACTCTTGTTGGCGTATGAGAGAGGAAGGAGTTTGTTTGGAGGCAGGACAAGATAGTCCTTCAATATGACAATAATATCAACCCTACAGCTTATTTATCTAGCACAATTCATCTAATATGACATAATAAACAATATTAATAACATAGAAACATGATATAAACTCTAGAATGAATAAAACATGTCATTACGAGTGTAAGGACTGGTGGAGGTGTTGTTGTTGTTGTTGTTGTGTGTAAGGGCCACTGACCCTAAGCCGTGGTGGTGGTCGGCTGCAGCAGAAAGCCACCACCACTATTCACACAAACAACTGTACATAATTTATAAATAAGAAATATTTACACTTTAATTTATAAATAAGGAATATTCACACTTATATAAATAAGAAATATTTACACTTACCTTGGAGGAGATGTTGGCAGAGGGCAGCTCTGGTCTCAGTGTCCCTATATTCCTCAAACAAACAATGAAGGAGTTAAGTTTCGTGTCGTCATTTTTCTATCGATTAATGGCTTAACTTACTTGCTACACTGTTAATGCTACACTTTATCGCTGGCTGGTGCTAAAGCCTTTATCGACTTGTGCTACTTTAGAATCGTACATATCGTAGAATCACTGAAGAAGGCACATCCTCCTCCCCTTTGGTACTTTGCTACAATTTCTTTCTTCAATTCTATCGTGTTTGTCACTTTCTTTACTAAAGGGCTGCCACTCTGAAGTTTCTTTGGGGCCATGGTGGCTTATTTCACAGTCACAATCAATATACAAGCACTAAACACAATGAATTTATTGTGATAAACAAAGCTAGACTGGCTCAAGCCACCTGCTCGGTGAGGCGCACAAGCACGGGGCAGACGGGCAGGTCTGGGACGGGGGCCGATAATCAAGCAAAAATTGGACCGAAAAAAAGTGATCGATACTCGAGCCAGCTGATAATCAGACCAGCCGATTTCCGGGGGTCCACTGTGTATATATACAGTGGACCCCCGGTGTTCGTAATGCTCCAAACTCGAACAATTATGTAAGAGTATTTTTGTAAGTGCTTTTGTAAGTGTATTTTTGGGGGTCTAAAAGGACTAATCTAATTTACATTATTCCTTATGGGAACAAATTCGTTTGGTAACGGCACTTGAACAACATTCTGGAACGAATTAATTACGAAAACCGGGGGTCCACTGTATATATATTCTTATGAAATAATAGAGAATCTTTTCCCAATGCTAATGACACCAAAAGTATGAAATTTGATGGAAAACTTATGGAATTATGCTCTCGCGAAGTGAGCGGTCTTGACGATAATTACGCATTAGCAATTTTGCCCACTTTGAGCCCTATTTTTGGCAAATTCCAATGTTCCAGTCAACTAAAATCATAGCTATTTCACTAGAACTCCATTTGGTCTATCGATTGAGTACAAGAAACCGCCCCATTACCGATTTCAACTACCCAATAAAGTGGTCAGAAATTGGCAATTTGGCCAATTTCACACAAATTTCAAAAGATGCCAATTTCAAAATAGGGTTCAGAATAAACAAAACAGACATTCCTTGCACTAAAATAACATTTTCTCTGTTCATTAGTCACATCTCCAGGCTCCTCTTATATTACTCTTGCTTTCCATTTTGAATTTTTATTCTCATAAAAAATTCAAGATTTACTGTTATGCAGACTACTGGATTATTGTAAAAATGGTATAAATAATATCAGCGCACTTGTGAAAGAATATTAGACTCACCAGTTGATGCGTATTGGATGCATGGTGTGATTTGTTTACTCTTGAACATAGGCAAAAATCAAACATTTCCGCTACTTTTTAGCTCAATTTCAAGATACATGTACTTTTCATCATGAAACCAATCAAAATCATCTCTTTCTGTAATATATCTTCCATTCTATCAAATGAGACCAAGAAAACGATTATACAACCATAAATACCATACGAAAATACACTGCAAAGTCGATGTTTTAAACCAAAAACAGTCGGAATTTTTTTTTCTCGTGCAGTGTGTGCTGCAGGATTTTTTTTTTATACTGCGCACACTGACCACGCAGACCCATTCTTTCATATGTAGGCCTACCAGCTTTCTTCCACCAGATTTGAAGGCGGTAAATTTTGGCGAATAAATACGGGACCAACCCTGGCTGTTAAGCCATACATGTATGGGATCGACCCTGAAAGGGTCGGCCATCACTAATCTGCAATCAGTTAACCGGGCCCATCAATAATCCAGCACTAATTTTGGCTAGCATAATTTCAAAGTTCATCATAATACTGACTGAAATTTCATCATTATACTGACTCAGAAATTGTGCAGATGGTTGTAAATCCACAGCAGCAAGCCAGTGGAGGAGAAAGCAGTGATGAAAATGAGGAAGATGTAGCAGAAAGTTTCTATTGATAGGTTAATTAAGTGTATTCTAACCTAACCACTCTGTAATCCGGCACACTACAGGTCCCAATGATGCCGGATTAGTGATGGCTGACCTGTAATATACTGTGTATTAGACCCTTGGAGAATAAATGAAAAAAATAAAAAATTAATAAAACACCTTTGCAACACTTCTTTTTCACCTTCATCCTTTCACACATGCACTCATCCTCTACACTTTTAGTCTCCAAAGCCAGCACTCCACTGTCATGCAGCACTAAAGAACTCAAGACTCTATGGTAACTTTCACTGTCTCCCCTGTAGATTTACTTAACTGATGCTAGAACCCCTCACATAGATCTATGTTTTTAAGCACAGCACCCTCAAATATACCGTATGTGGTAAATTTTGGCTTAGACATAAGAGAATGGATCTGTGTGGAGAGTGTGCACAGTATAGAGAAAATCTTGTCTCGTGTATGAATGTTGGGAAAAGCAAAGCTCTGACTTTGTGTTTGGTTTAAAATAGTGACTGAGGTGTTATACAGGGAGGTTTTATGGTTTTATTAACTATTTCTTGGTATCAGTTGAGAGAATGAAAGACTTCCTAGTGAAAGAGATGATCTTGGTCACTTCTGACCTGAAGTAGTTTAAAATGGGGCTGAAAGTGGAGAAAATATTCAATTTTTGGCAATTTTCCTGAGGAAGGGTAAGGCTCCCATAGTTTCCCCACTGTTTTATGAGTTTTTACTAGGATTGCATTAATTAATGGGATGACCTAAACCATGAACAATCATTTTTTGTTATATTTTATTATCAGAGAAATTGAATAAAACTACTATTTTCTGTGTAATGATGGATTCAAGATGGAAGGTGTTATATAGAAGAGACCTAGAGACATGACTAATGAACAGAGGAAAGGTAGTTTAGTGGCTGGAATGCCTACTGTGTTTATTTTGGACTTTTGGTTTTAAATTTGATTTTTTTTTTTGTCATGTGCCAAATCAAAAGAAATTGGACTTGCAGCCAGATGTGGTACTGTATAATGTGGTGAGGAGTAGTTTTTGGACCACATTCCTTTTTTTTTTTGTAAATGATCATGTGGTAGAGTACATGTAAGCTTGTATTTTTTCATAAAAAATAGTAAAGACTGAAAAATAAAAAGGAATTAGATATGGAAATTATCATCTCGGCTCATGTTACAAGTTTTAACAAGGGCCCTAGATCATTAAGGGGCAGTATGACCTGTCAATTTTTTTTTTTTCTGTTCGTCGAATTTCTTTCATTTTTTTTTTACACATAGAAGTGTTCACTCAATGTGTTTTAAAAAATATTCAATAAGATAGTCCAAACAACAACTGAAAAAAAAAATATTTATTGAAAATCTCATGTCAGGACGTTTGGCAGGATCCCGATCCTATATGTCACTACGTAAGGTTGTTTTGAGACTTGGTACCGAAAGAACAATGCTAATACGATTTTTTGACGACGTGCTTTCCTGTAAACATCTTATCTTTATTCCACAAAAAAAATAAAGCATGTAACTGTTTGAATGTTGAAAAAAAATATGCCCTTTAATCCCAAATAAATCCCAAAATATTTGGAATATTTACAAAAGTGCGTTCTTAAAAATAAGAACAATCATATTTTTACCATTCCTGTGAATATTATTTCATTTAATCAAACAGTAAAAACTCCACAAAGTAAAATAAGTCAATAACTTACTTCCGAGATATTCGCCTGGAAAGCGCCTGGAACGGCGCCGGCCACCCGCCTCGGGAATTTTTTTTTTTTTCAAAAAAATCACTTGTGTTTCAATGTTTTAACTAATGTTTTAGTGTAGTTATCCTCTACACACCGTTTTCTCTTATTCACAGACCAAAGAAAACGTTATGGGAAGGGCATTGGAAGGGGAATCATTTTTATACTCATATTGCTGATAGAGACCGCACTATATTAGAGCTCATTTTTATTCATGCTGGAGCATATAACATGTTTATATGTTATTTATAGTGTTTATTATTTCATATTAGATCAATTGTGATAGATAAATAAGCCGTAGAATTGATATTAGCATAATAATGAAATAATATATGGTGCTCTCAGAGTGGGAATTCTGCTGACGTCGGCAAATATTCCCAGATCGTTCCTGATTGGCTGGTAGACTACGTATAAGCTCCGCCCACTCTCATATGATGCCAAATCGTAAATTACACCATTAGAATGAATAATACACGAAACAGTAAAGAAAAAAATGGAAAAAAATCTAAAAATATACGGGCTGAGAGCAGGCGAGCTGCGCACATCGCCGTCACCATACATGATATAAATGACTATAATTCCTTGTAGAAACGTCGTATTACATTGAGTCTTGTACCATTGTGTAGCCAGAGAGTTAAGCTATTTTTCTATAAGATTAACTCAATTTTCATAATTTTTCTATTTTTTTTTTATTCGCGCTCGGAGACAGGTGTTACTGCCCCTTAAGTGGAGGTCAGTTGTACAGGTTTAAAACGAGGCTACACATTTGATTTAGAACACATTCCACAAGTCAGAAGTTGATGTACAACTTCTAAATTGCATAAGTGGCACTTTCACTGTCAAAAACTTTGAATATCCTGCACTGTGCACTGACATCTCAAGAGATGAATGAGTGAAACTTCTGTACAGTAGGCTACTGTCACTAGCTATCCTCGGTGAACTCACGCCAGCTTTGAGATCATACTTTTCTAATTTATTCACTAACAAAGGAAAAATAATGATTTTCCGAAGAAAAAAAAAGTGATTTCATTTAAATACAATGGACCCCCAGTTAACGGCTGGCTCCAAACACTCACATTTATGTAAGTGTATTTTTTTAAGTGCTTTTGTAAGTGTATGTTAGGGGGTCCAAAAAGACTACTCTAATTTACATTATTCCTTAAGTTAATAAATTTGTTCGGTAACAGCACTTGAACAGCATTCTGGAACGAATTATGGCCGTTAACCGGGGGTCCACTGTACTATTGTAAAAGTACATCAAAAATCTTGGAATCTTAGCCACCTTTATAATACACACAAGGTAGTACCCTCAGTATATTTTCACACATTGCTCACTGAGATACAAGTGGTGCCCCCCACCCCCAAGTGTTCTAAGGGATAGCACGTCATTCAATAGACAGCATTTCTCTTAACTAATGTTTTCCAAAATTTACTTTACTTGTCAATGCCTAATTTATAGAAAATATTCAGTGCATTAATATCAAGAATCCACAAAAGTTCACTAAAAGACGACTTCATACAGATTATTAACCCTGAAAGTTAGTAACCCATTATCATACATTATCACAATACCGACATTCTTGTATCTTTAACAGGCAGGTATCTACTCTAGCTGTATTTCTACAATTTGAACATGTTGGTGATCGATAACAAAGAGTGAATAAGTGTAGTGTAGTGTAGTGTAGGGAAGTAAGCAATCACTGAGGTACACCAAATGCATCAGATGACTACCCTGACGTCAGTATTCTAGAGATTTCCCCACACCTTGCTGGGCAGAGCAAAACAATGTTTATTTACTTAATAAAATGAGGAAGATGAATGGGTAAGTCCCCTACCACATGCTGCCTCTGCTATATTATCAACATAGAAATATTTTGAGACAAAAGGTAAAGGCATCCAGTAATGCCAGGCATTCATTACAGTATATCTCAATAATGAGACTGCATTACTATTATTGTAATAATAATGAACATTTCTGGCAACCATGAACTGTTATTTCTAAAATAAATTTAGCAAATATATCATAACAATAATGGGCAGATTTTGTAAGTAAAATCTGAAAGTCTTTAAAGCAAGATTTTACTGTAAATGTTTGATTGGTATGGGTCACTATTTTAATCCAAAAACAGGGTCAGTTGCTCCCATCACACATAGCAAAGGGCAGGAATTTTAATACTGTGCACACCCACCTCACAGACCCGTTTTCTCATGTCTAGGCCAAAATTTGCCACCCACAGCAAATTTGAGAGCGCTATGAATTATACGTAATATACAGCACCACCACTGAGCCTACTGATGTAGATCTACATCACCACCGGTTTAGTAATTACGAGTTGATGCCCTCACAATGACGAACTTCCTCCATGTATAACTCCATTTATGCATTCTCAGGTGCTAAAAGAAAAAATATCCGTTACAGGCATCAGACAGAAGTTAGCTAGTAAATCAGTGGAAAGGAAAATCTTCACATAGGAAAAAATAATCTTTAGGTGTGAACTAATAAAATTTTAGTCTAAAAGCTACAGGTATACAATGAACATATTTTAATTACCAGTACCCAAGAATAAGTTATTGCAGGGAAAATAAAAACATATACAAGCAGCACTGATATGTAAAACAGAAATGGAGAACCTTAACTTAACACACCACACACACTACACACACACACTTACACACACACACACACACACACACACTTACACACACTTACACACACACACTTACACACACATAAGAACATAAGAAAGAAGGAACACTGCAGCAGGCCTACTGGCCCATGCGAGCAAGTCCAAGTCTCCAACGACTTAAGCCAATGCCCGGACCCAGCCAGGTCAGGTTACATTCATTAAGGAAGGAGCACTGCATCTGACCTAGTAGCACAAGCTAGTCAGGACCAATTCACACCCAACCGCACCCACTCATATAATTGTCCAGCCACCACCTGGTCAGGTCACTTCCACTTAAGGAATTAGTACAGGTCCAGGTTATATTCACTTAAGGAAGGAGCACTGCATCTGACCTAGTACAAGCTAGTCAGGTCAAAACTCACACCCAACCACACCCACCCATGTATTTATCTAACCTATTTTAAAACTACACAACGTCTTAGCATCTGAGCGGTACTCGGGAGTTTGTTCCACTCATCCACAACTCTATTACCAAACCAATGCTTTCCTATATCCTTCCTGAATCTGAACTTTTCCAGCAGAAACCATTGCTGCGAGTCCTGTCTTGGTTGGATATTTTCAGCACGCTATTTACATCCTTTGTTTATTCCTGTTTTCCATTTGTCCCCTCAATCATATCCCCCTAATTCTACGCCTTTCTAGAGTGCAGATTCAGGGCCCTCAGTCTATCCTCATAGGGAAGATTTCGATACAAGGGATCAACTTTGTCATCCTCCTTTTCGTTTTCAGTGCATTTATATCCATTCTTGTACGGTGACCAGAACTGTGCAGCATAATCTAAATGAGGCCTAACCAAAGATATAGAGTTGAAGAACAACCTGAGGACTTCT
>WNWK01048034.1:0-13703 GCA_009830355.1 Cherax destructor
TGTTAGTTTTGTGTGTGTGTGTGTTAGTTTTTTTTGTGTGTGTGTGTTAGTTTTGTGTGTGTATGTATGTGTGTGTGTGTGTATGTTTGTGTGTGTATGTATGTGTGAATAGTAGTGGTGAAATTGTGTTATGGTGTATGAGTGTGTATGTGGAGTTTGCGAGTGACACGTTGTCTGCAGTGCTTCTCTACCTGGCCTGCCCTGACACACCTGACCTACCAGTTAATGTGTGTGTGTGTGTGTGTGTGTGTGGAACTATATGTGTGTGGATTTATTGTGTGAAAAGTAGTGGTGAAATTGTGTTATGTGTATGAGTGGTATGTGAGGTCTGCGAGTAACACGTAGTCTACAGTGCTCCTCTACCTGGCCTGACCTGACACACCTGATCTACCAGTTAATGTATTCTATGATTCACCTGTCTGCTCGCCCTTTTCTACTAGAAATTACCAATTGCTATTTGTTACTGAGTACTTGATATCCTATTCCTTATCTTACTATGAGAGTTGACCGTTCACAATCAGCTTAGCGGTTAGGTAATTGGAACTTACTCCCGACACCCCGAAAACCACGCATAGGTGAATACTTGCGATGCGATGCAGCTGTCCAGCGTGTAGTATCCTGTAGATTGTCCAACTCGATGTGATGTTCTGGCGTATATCCACTTTCGTTTCTTGTCGATATATAATATAACCTATTCACTGAATTTCTTTCGCTTGTCACATATTAATTTCACTTTATTATCTAGGGTGACACACGTGGCAACGTCGCCTGGAGCACACTAGGCCCACTGATCCCGCCTCCAAATATTTATTTCTAGATCACTTATAAAATTATGGCTCTCCCCACACTTATGTGGCTCAGGGCAACTCGTAAATCACTTCAAGGGTTGTTCACTACCCTGACACACTTGATAACCCCTGCAGTACCCTGGTGTAGCCCTCAAAAACACTTATTTGCACAGAAACCTACAAGTTGCGACTGACCCGCACGGCGTCCCTACTGTGTGTGTGTGTGTGTGTGTGTGTGTATGTGTATGTATGTATTTCTGTCTGTTTTGTTGGTGTGTAAATGTAATAGTGAATGGTATCGTGGCTGCACTACTCAAGTCTCCCAACTCAGACTAAGACTAAGCCAGCAGCACATTGTTGATGTGCTAAGACTACTGCTTCTGCTGCTGCTGAGACTACTGCTTCTGCTTCTGCTGCTGCTGAGACTACTGCTCTTGCTTTTGCTTGTCGCTGCTGCTACTATTGCTTATGATTCTTTTACTCTTGCTGCTGTTTTTCATAGTCATGTTTTTTTTTTGTTGCTCCTGTTTGCCTTCCTGCTGGAGCAACAACAACAACAAAAACACCAAAACAACAAAGCAATAATCTGGAACCTCGTTCAAGTTGCAGAAATAAAATGATGCTGAATGACAATAATATCTTTATTTACTACAAGTACATATACAAGGTATACAGTGCTAGCTGACATCAATGACGTACTACTATATATAAAGTCCCTTGTTATGCTGAGCATTTCCTGCAAATTAGGTCAGTTTTGTCCCAGGATGCGACCCACACCAGTCCACTAACACCCACGTACACATTTTACTCTTGATGGGTGAACAGGGACAGGAACAACAGGTGTCTTATGGAAACACGTCCCAAATGTTTTCCAACCGTACCAGAGGAGATTCGAACTCCGGACCTCAGTGTGTGAGCTGAGTGCGCTAGCGATCCAGCTACGGGACAACAGATGTGATCTCCTGGGGACTGATGGTCTCCAGTGGGATAATGTTCTCCATGGACTAGTGTTCTCTATGGGCTAGTGTTCTACAGTTTCCTAATGTTCTTATGGGGCTAATGTTCTCCAGGGAGTTGATGTTCTCCAGTTGGACAATGTTCTCCAGGGATCTAATGTTTTCCCAGCGAGTTAATGTATGGTAAAATGGGAGAGAAAGGTAAAGATAAGGAATAGTGGTAGTAGCAGTAGTTTTAATAACAGGAGTAGTAGCAGCAGCAGCAGTAGTAGTAGAAATAGCAGCAACAATAGTAGCAGTAACAGTAGTAGTAGTTGCAGCAATAGTAGTGGTAGTAGTAACAGTAGTAGCATCAGTATCAGAACTACTTATTTAGACACAGTAGGGAAAGTCTCAAGTTTCGTAACACCCGACTTGTTGACACTTTACCTTGAATGATACATAATCCGGGTTAATGTAACTTACACACAACTGTAATTATTCAGATTATATAGTTGAATAAGTTACTATTAATGGTTCAGTGATATTGGTGAGTTGTATTTACAAGCCGTCACTAAGATCGAGAAGATGGCAGCAACAATGTAAGAGTAATATATACAGTGAAAATTATGCAGTGACAGATAAGAGCCGATGCTAAGGTGGCGATACAGACTGGGAGATCTGAGACTCACATTTAGACCGAGGGAGTGACGAACCAGCAAGGCCGCACCTTGTTTTCACCTCTGACACTAACGTATCGGAACTTAAAAATATTCCTCGGAGCAAGAAAAGACAGTCGGACGACACAATCAGCGAATAAAAACAAGTGTATAATACACAAGTAAGCAGAGTACACACTATTAGGACGTCGTTTTGCTTATTAACTCGGCTTTTGTGAAGTTATAGAGAATACATGAAAAACTTGGGAATGTATATTAATGAAGACTTAGCAAGTTAAATTTCTAAATCCGTGTGTCTGTACGATGGTGTCTGTGGTATTGATTGCAGTTACTTATGACCTCTGCTTTGACTGTGCTTGCAATCTCTGTTGGAACACAGATTAAACAGTTAATTCTCAGAACCCAGCCAACAGTGAAAACATTTTTCTTGTTCCGGAATCTTTTGAGGATCGACAGTGAACTCACAGCTGAGTGTTGATCGACAGTGAACTCACAGCTGAGTGTTGATCGACAGTGAACTCACAGCTGAGTGTTGATCGACAGTGAACTCACAGCTGAGTGTTGATTGACAGTGAACTCACAGCTGAGTGTTGATCGACAGTGAACTCACAGCTGAGTGTTGATCGACAGTGAACTCACAGCTGAGTGTTGATCGACAGTGAACTCACAGCTGAGTGTTGATCGACAGTGAACTCACAGCTGAGTGTTGATTGACAGTGAAGTCACAGTTGAGTGTTGCAAGAGCCACAGGAAGGATATAGTCTCACCAGAGGTCATTACAATCACGTGTAATCTTCACCAAGGACACCACCATCCAGATAGGGATTAAGGAATTTTCACCTCGTGTCATGATCTTGTTGACATGCTCAGGTCACCTTCACCTCTACTACGATCCTCACCTCACTTGTATATTTCCACGTTTCTCATGTATTCTATGTAACTTGAAAAGTTTGGTCACCAACAGTTCTGTTAACAGTGTCCACTTCAACCTATCTGTTCTTGTGTCTTTGTTTTGTAACTTGTCTATATTATATACCTGTACGCAATAAAATACTAATGAGTACAAGTACATGTACAAGGTATACAGACCATAGCTGACATCAATGACATACTACTATATAGAAAGTCCCTTGTTATGCTGAGCATTTCAGGCAAATTAGGTCAGTTTTGTCCCAGGATGCGACCCACACCAGTCAACTAACACCCAGGTACCCATTATATACTGATGGGTGAACAGGGACACTATTAAATCATGGGTTAAGAATCAGAAGGAATACCATAAACAGTTTAATGTAATCTCAAGTCGATGGTGCGGTCCAGCAGTTCTAGACTTACCAATCCGTCGTCAGGCACAACGAAACAGTGAGGCTCACACAACAAGCTGGTAATTTTAGCTCCACCAGACACTACCTGGCTCGAGTCCAGATCATTACACTAAATTGTTGAATTCTTTCACTACGAGTTTTATGTGAACCACAGAGAATACTGACAAGCTGAGAGAGAGAGAGAGCTAGAGAGAGCTAGAGAGAGCAGAGTAGAGAGAGAGAGAGCTAGAGAGAGAGAGCTAGAGAGAGAGAGCTAGGAGAGAGAGAGACTAGGAGAGAGAGGCTAGAGAGAGAGCTAGAGAGAGAGAGAGAGAGAGGAGAGAGAGAGAGAGAGAGAGAGAGAGAGTAGAGAGAGAGAGAGAGCTAGAGAGAGAGAGCTAGAGAGAGAGATCTAGAGAGAGAGCTAGAGAGAGAGCTAGAGAGAGAGCTAGAGAGAGCTAGAGAGAGAGAGCTAGAGAGAGAGAGCTAGAGAGAGAGAGAGAGCTAGAGAGAGAGAGAGAGAGAGCTAGAGAGAGAGAGAGAGCTAGAGAGAGAGAGAGAGAGAGAGAGAGTAGAGAGAAGAGAGCTGAGAGAGAGAGAGCTAGAGAGAGAGAGAGAGAGAGAGAGAGAGAGAGAGAGCTAGAGAGAGAGAGAGAGAGAGAGAGAGAGAGAGAGAGAGAGCTAGAGAGAGAGAGAGAAGAGAGAGAGAGCTAGAGAGAGAGAGAGAGCTAGAGAGAGAGAGAGAGAGAGGCTAGAGAGAGAGAGAGCTAGAGAGGAGAGAGCTAGAGAGAGAGAGAGAGAGAGAGAGAGAGAGCTAGAGAGAGAGCTAGAGAGAGAGCTAGAGAGAGAGCTAGAGAGAGAGAGAGCTAGAGAGAGAGCTAGAGAGAGAGAGAGAGAGCTAGAGAGAGAGAGCTAGAGAGAGAGCTAGAGAGAGAGCTAGAGAGAGCTAGAGAGAGAGAGAGAGCTAGAGAGAGAGAGAGAGCTAGATCTAGATAGCTGTCGTCTGTTTCAAGCTGAGATAGAGAATTGAGCCTTCACTACTACTAGTGTTGTATGATAAACACCGATTATAATAATAATAATTATTGCTAGGCAGTCACACTGAACTGCAACAATTATGTGATGAATGTACCAAAATAATGTTAGGTGAATGTTCAAGAAATGTTAAACAGTGAGAGACAAGAAGTCGTGAACTACAGAGTTGTCAGTTTCCTTCAAGACGATGACGAACTGCTAAGAAATTATTGTAAGAAAATGATATTGTGGACGTGTACAAAACATTGTATTCCTCAAAACAAATACATGCACTCAGAAATGGAAGGTCTTGTTTATATAGAAGACACGGGACCAAGAGCTGGAGCTAATTTATATATATATATATATATTTACAACCTCGTGACTAAGGCATCATAGTGATCCAATTTATATTCACCTTTAGGGCGTAGGTGATCGGCTTGGCACGGGCGCGGGGGGTGTGGCACGTGTGTGGGTGGGCGTGGCACGGGCGTGGGTGGTGTGCCACGTGTGTAGGGGGTGGGCTTGGCACGGGAGTGGGTGGTAGATGTGAATGGTGTTTGGATTCTCATTATCATCGTGGCTGTATAAGCCTAAAGTAGGGTATTTGCTGTTTTTTTTTAAACTAGAGTTGAGACCTGGCTGTTGGGCCCTGCCTTTTATCCCACAAGCAGTCGTTGTTTCTACTGTTGTGTGTCCCTTGTTGGTGTTATATAATCACACACATACACACACACAGGACCAGGTAATCAGGCTGAGGAAGGAAGGAGGGGATCTCACAAGAAACGACCAAGAAGTATGTGAGGAGCTCAACATGAGATTTAAAAAAGTATTTACAGTGGAGACAGGACTCCGGAAGTCAGAACACGGGGGTACACCAACAAGGGATGAAATACACACAACCGAGGAGGAGGTGAAGAAGCTGCTAAGTGACCTTGATACCTCAAAGGCGGTGGGACCGGACAACATCTCCCCGTGGGTCCTTAGAGAGGGAGCAGAGACGCTGTGTGTGCCACTAACAACAATTTTCAACACATCCATTGAAACTGGGCAACTAACTGAGGTATGGAAGACGGCAAATGTAGTTCCCATTTTTATGAAAGGAGACAGACACGAGGCATTAAACTATAGACCAGTGTCACTGACGTGTATAGTATGCAAAGTCATGGAGAAGATCATCAGGAGGAGAGTGGTGGAGCACCTAGAACGGAACAAGATTATAAATGACAACCAGCACGGATTCATGGAAGGCAAATTCTGTGTCACAAACCTACTGGGGTTTTATGACAAGGTAACGGAAGAAAGACACGAGAGAGAGGGATGGGTTGACTGCATTTTCTTGGACTGCAAGGAGGCCTTCGACACAGTTCCCCACAAGAGATTAGTGCAGAAGCTAGAGGATAAGGCACATATAACAGGAAGGGCACTGCAGTAGATCAGAGGATATCTGACAGGGAGGCAACAATGAGTCATGGTACGTGACGAGGTGTCAGAGTGGGCGCCTGTGACGAGCTGGGTTCCACAGGGGTCAGTCCTAGGACCAGTGCTGGAGTTTTGAGATTCTGATCGCGGGTTCTAACCCCATTCGTGGTATGGTTAGCAATGTCCTACGAAGAAAGGTTAAAGGAAATCGGCCTGACGACACTGGAGGACAGAAGGGCTAGGGTAGACATACAAAATACTGTGAGGAATTGACAAGGTGGACAGAGACAGGATGTTCCAGAGATGAGACACAGAAACAAGGGGTCACAATTGGAAGTTGAAGACTCAGATGAGTCAAAGAGATGTCAGGAAGTATTTCTTTAGTCAAGATTTGTCAGGAAGTGGAATAGTCTGGCAAGTGACGTAGTGGAGGCAGGAACCACACATAGCTTTAAGATGAGGTATGATAAAGCTCATGGAGCAGGGAGAGAGGACCCAGTAGCGATCAGTGAAGAGGCGGGGCCAGGAGCTATGTCTCGACTCCTGCAACCACAAATAGGTGAGTACCTATACACACAAAGGCGTAGGCACCACCAACCACCATAACGTTACTAAAACTACGAAAGTCTCCCCTGCACTGCTGATTCAGTCTCCCCTACACTGCTGCTTCAGTCCCTACACTGCTGCTCCAGTCTCCCTACACTGCTGCTCCAGTCTCCCCACTGCTGCTCCAGTCTCCCTACACTGCTGCTCCAGTCTCCCCTACACTGCTGCTCCAGTCTCCCCTACACTGCTGCTCCAGTCTCCCCTACACTGCTGCTCCAGTCTCCCCTACACTGCTGCTCCAGTCTCCCCTACACTGCTGCTCCAGTCTCCCCTACACTGCTGCTCCAGTCTCCCTACACTGCTGCTCCAGTCTCCCTACACTGCTGCTCCAGTCTCCCTACACTGCTGCTCCAGTCTCCCTACACTGCTGCTCCAGTCTCCCTACACTGCTGCTCCAGTCTCCCTACACTGCTGCTCCAGTCTCCCCTACACTGCTGCTCCAGTCTCCCTACACTGCTGCTCCAGTCTCCCACCTGCTGCTCAGTCTCCCTACACTGCTGCTCCAGTCTCCCTACACTGCTGCTCCAGTCTCCCTACACTGCTGCTCCAGTCTCCCTACACTGCTGCTCCAGTCTCCCCTACACTGCTGCTCCAGTCTCCCCTACACTGCTGCTCCAGTCTCCCCTACACTGCTGCTCCAGTCTCCCTACACTGCTGCTCCAGTCTCCCTACACTGCTGCTCCAGTCTCCCTACACTGCTGCTCCAGTCTCCCTACACTGCTGCTCCAGTCTCCCTACACTGCTGCTCCAGTCTCCCTACACTGCTGCTCCAGTCTCCCTACACTGCTGCTCCAGTCTCCCTACACTGCTGCTCCAGTCTCCCCTACACTGCTGCTCCAGTCTCCCCTACACTGCTGCTCCAGTCTCCCCTACACTGCTCCTCCAGTCTCCCCTACACTGCTCCTCCAGTCTCCCCTACACCTGTATCATTCAACTTTCTCAACATCTTTGACTCTTAGCTTGGCTGGTGATCGTGCGGCTCACAACGGATAGAACCAGGGTTCAATTCCCGGAGCGAGACGAAATGTTATTCACGTTTTCTCACCCTTGCAGTTCGTGTTCATCTTGCAGTAAATAACCTGAGTGGTCAGAGGAAGGGCCCAGACGGAGGACTAAGACTCCACAACTAAAAGAAAGATAAGAATGTAAATAAATGGTAGAGAGAATCGACATATTCTGTATTCTTATCAAGACTGGTGGACTGATTATATCGACTCCAGGTTAAGGGACTGATTACCCCTAACTCCTTCTGATCTTCAACCATTCTTTTCTGTGTTGGACCGAAGACGCCACTGTGTGGCGAAACGTTTACACAAGAAAGGTACCCAAGTGTTGCTCATGTGTCTAATTTATCAAGAACGACAAGAATTAGAATATAATTATTAAATTGTCAAGTGTTGCGAGTTTCATTCTGCTGGCTGACCAGTCCACCTAGTAGAAATTGATGGATCACTACAGCTAATAGAAAGCGAGGCGCTGCTGAGGACAAGACCCTTGTGGGGTGAGCGGGGAAATGATGATAGAAGAATAGATTGGTGAGAGGAAGATTGAGTGATAGTACCGGGGCTTAACCCAGAAGGTAGCCCTGAGGACAGTGTCCTGAGACGCAGTTAATATCGAAGGTGAGAGGGAACGCTTAATTCTGGTGGGACCTTGTTGGTCTACCACACTCGTCGGTCAAGCAGTGAGGCAGGTGAGTCACACAATGTACATATATAGTCACCAGCATTAACTGGCCGAGATTCCACCCCCCCCCCCACACACTCTCTGAGCAAGAATGACTATTTACATGCGTATGGTGCTCCAACAACGTCACCAGACTCCTGGTTGTCACTACCGCCCAGGTTAACCTTACCTCTGGCAGGTTGTAACTCCAGCTGACGTAGACAGTAAAACAAACGTAAACTTTCCCTAAGGAACTGTTGTAAAATTCCTTATTATGAACTGGAATGCGAAAAAAAATCGCTAATTCAGGGACAATTCACCCACTAATCTTCAAGAAATATCAAAGTATCTTCAGTACCATATTACCACCCATTATGAAAAAAAAAATACTCGTGTTAGGTTAGGTTAGGTAAGGTTTATCAGGAAAAAGACAAGTGTTTCCTGACGCGGGTCTTAGCCATATGCCCTAAACAGCTGGAGCTTTTGATCATCTGACCGAGGCCTTCCACTGGCTTACCAGTCCACCCCCTTTAAATATTATGGTTTTGTTTATAACCATTAGATAAGATACATAACTTACACACATCATTGTCTTGTAACAATATTTGATGTTATAAGTAAGTTATAACCTGGTATCACTTACAATGTTTGTGTGAGGATACAACTGTTGTTACCAGTCGTAGACTTGTACATAAATAATTATCACTGTAACTTGTTCATTGTCACTGTAGCTTGTTCATTGTCACTGTACTTGTTCATTGTCACTGTAACTTGTTCATTGTCACTGTAACTTGTTCATTGTCACTGTAACTTGTTCATTGTCACTGTAACTTGTTCATTGTCACTGTAACTTGTTCATTGTCACTGTAACTTGTTCATTGTCACTAGCTTGTTCATTGTCACTGTAGCTTGTTCATTGTCACTGTAGCTTGTTCATTGTCACTGTAGCTTGTTCATTGTCACTGTAGCTTGTTCATTGTCACTGTAACTTGTTCATTGTCACTGTAACTTGTTCATTGTCACTGTAACTTGTTCATTGTCACTGTAACTTGTTCATTGTCACTAACTTGTTCATTGTCACTAGCTTGTTCATTGTCACTGTAGCTTGTTCATTGTCACTGTAACTTGTTCATTGTCACTGTAACTTGTTCATTGTCACTGTAACTTGTTCATTGTCACTGTAACTTGTTCATTGTCACTTAACTTGTTCATTGTCACTAACTTGTTCATTGTCACTGTAACTTGTTCATTGTCACTGTAACTTGTTCATTGTCACTTGTTCATTGTCACTTCTTGTTCATTGTCACTGTAACTTGTTCATTGTCACTAGCTTGTTCATTGTCACTGAGCTTGTTCATTGTCACTGTAGCTTGTTCATTGTCACTGTAGCTTGTTCATTGTCACTGTAGCTTGTTCATTGTCACTAACTTGTTCATTGTCACTGTAACTTGTTCATTGTCACTGTAACTTGTTCATTGTCACTGTAACTTGTTCATTGTCACTAACTTGTTCATTGTCACTGTAATTTGTTCATTGTCACTGTAACTTGTTCATTGTCACTGTAACTTGTTCATTGTCACTGTAACTTGTTCATTGTCACTGTAACTTGTTCATTGTCACTGTAACTTGTTCATTGTCACTGTACCTGGAGTTTACCTGGAGAGAGTTCCAGGGGTCAACGCCCCTGCGGCCCGGTCTGTGACCAGGCCTCATGTTGGATCAGAGCCTGATCAACCAGGGTGTTACTGCTGGCCGCACGCAGTCCAACGTACGAACCACAGCCTGGCTGGTCAGGTACCGACTTTAGGTTCCTGTCCAGTGCCTTCTTGAAGACAGCCAGGGGTCTATTGGTAATCCCCCTTATGTATGCTGAGAGGCAGTTGAACAGTCTTGGGCCCCTGACACTTATTGTGTTGTCCCTCAACGTGCTAGTGGCACCCCTGCTTTTCATTGGGGGGATGTTACATCGTCTGCCGAGTCTTTTGCTTTCGTAGGGAGTGACTCTCGTGTGCAAGTTTGGTACTAATCCTGTAACTTGTTCATTATCACTAACTTGTTCATTGTCACTGTAACTTGTTCATTATCACTGTAACTTGTTCATCTATCAAAACTTTGCGGCCCAGTCCCTGGACCCGTTATGTACCTTTGTAACCCTTTGACTACCACCCACACCATGGTTATGGTGTGACTACCACCCACATCATGGTTATGGTGTGACTACCACCCACACCATGGGTATGGTGTGACTACCCACACCATGGGTATGGTGTGACTACCACCCACACCATGGGTATGGTGTGACTACCACCCACACCATGGGTATGGTGTGACTACCAAACACACCATGGTTATGGTGTGACTACCACCCACACCATGGTTATGGTGTGACTACCACCCACACCATGGTTATGGTGTGACTACCACCCACACCATGGTTATGGTGTGACTACCACCCACACCATGGTTATGGTGTGACTACCACCCACACCATGGTTATGGTGTGACTACCACCACACCATGGTTATGGTGTGACTACCACCACACCATGGTTATGGTGTGACTACCACCACACCATGGGTATGGTGTGACTACCACCCACACCATGGTTATGGTGTGACTACCACCACACCATGGTTATGGTGTGACTACCACCCACACCATGGGTATGGTGTGACTACCACCCACACCATGGTTATGGTGTGACTACCACCCACACCATGGGTATGGTGTGACTACCACCCACACCATGGTTATGGTGTGACTACCACCCACACCATGGTTATGGTGTGACTACCACCCACATCATGGTTATGGTGTGACTACCACCCACACCATGGGTATGGTGTGACTACCACCCACACCATGGGTATGGTGTGACTACCACCCACACCATGGGTATGGTGTGACTACCACCCACACCATGGGTATGGTGTGACTACCACCCACACCATGGGTATGGTGTGACTACCACCCACACCATGGTTATGGTGTGACTACCACCCACACCATGGTATGGTGTGACTACCCCACATCATGGTATGGTGTGACTACACCACACCATGGTTATGGTGTGACTACCACCACACCATGGTTATGGTGTGACTACCACCCACACCATGGTTATGGTGTGACTACCACTCACACCATGGTTATGGTGTGACTACCACCCACACCATGGTTATGGTGTGACTACCACCCACACCATGGTTATGGTGTGACTACCACCACACCATGGTTATGGTGTGACTACCACCCACACCATGGTTATGGTGTGACTACCACCACACCATGGTTATGGTGTGACTACCACCACACCATGGTTATGGTGTGACTACCACCACACCATGGGTATGGTGTGACTACCACCCACACCATGGGTATGGTGTGACTACCACCCACACCATGGGTATGGTGTGACTACCACCACACCATGGGTATGGTGAAGACTCACACCACACCATGGGTATGGTGTGACTACCACCCACCATGGGTATGGTGTGACTACCACCCACACCATGGGTATGGTGTGACTACCACCACACCATGGGATGGTGTGACTACCACCCACACCATGGTTATGGTGTGACTACCACCCACACCATGGTTATGGTGTGACTACCACCCACACCATGGGTATGGTGTGACTACCACCCACACCATGGGTATGGTGTGACACCGTGTCTGGTGTGACACCGTGTCTGGTGTGACACCGTGTCTGGTATGCAGATGGTGTCGTAGCTGTGAATGTCAGAGCAAGATTCATGTCTGCTATTTTACCGACTCTTTATTGCTTACCACTAAAATTAAAATATTCTGACTAAAAATCCATTATTTTATAGTCTAATTACCTGTTCTTTGAAATTTGATTTTACTATTCATGTTTTTTTTTTAGAAATAAATCCTAAGTCTGGTCGAGGAATTTGCCGTGGGGCGTTGACCCCCGGAACACCCTCCAGGTTAGACTCCAGGTACGAATTTCATGATCCAGGAAAACGTGTTTACTCTTTCTTCATTAGTTGCTGCAAATAACATGAGAGCTGACTGTAGCAAGCTTGTGTGTGTAGCTAGGCACTAATATACACAAATTTAGAAATGTATTACAGCTAAACTTTCGTGGATTTCCCCTCACATAGACCTCCAGGAACACGACAAAGTTGATGAATTAGCAAAACAAACATTAAGTGAAGAGAGTATTGAGTAAAAGTTTTATTTTTGAAACAAGTTTACAAAAGATTGTCAGAAAGGAAATAGCAAATGAGTTGAAGAAAATAGAACAGTAGAGATAGGAACTATCAGATGCATTACGCATTATAATAAAGTGTCAAGCTAAACATATCTGTGGAGAAAGTAAGAAGGTTAGTAGATTGTAAGATGTTGCTGCTAGAGTAAGGCCAGGCTATAAGTATCTCTGGCAGTACTGTTTGTATGAAGATGTCAGTGACATCAAATGTAAAGTGTATGGACAGACATACACTGGTGTGTGGCTAAAACCCACAAGCGTCCAGATGGTATCACCCTTCAAGCCTGGACAGACGGCAAGCAGGTGGTGTGGGACTACACATGTGCATCTACCTTGGCTGATACCTATCTCCAGTACACCAGGGAGGAAGGAGGGCTGCTGCCACCTTCAGGAGTCCCAGAAGTCGAGAAAATATGGAGAACTTGCCCATCATTATATGTTTGTTCCCATAGGCTCAGAGACCCTTGGCTCATGGGAAAGAATGCATCTAAGTTCCTCAAGGAGCTGGGCAAAAGACTCAACAGGGTAACTAGGGATCCCAGGGCAGCTAGTTTTCTGTTCCAGCGACTCAGCGCTGCTGTTCAGAGGGTAATGCATGCTGTATTCTGGGCACGCGCCCCAGCTCGGAGGAGCTGGATGAGATTTTCGCATTATAATCAGTGACAAACATGTAACAATATGTACTAGACATGTATCTCCACCTCGTGTACTGTATATGCCATCTTTATATCAACAATGTATCTCTTAAATCTTTTGTACCATATTATGTAATAAAATATACCTATTGGTAAAAAAAAGATGGGGTGGTAGGGGAAGTGGAATATTCAAATGGCTTCAGGAAGAAATCCAAATATTCTTCCTTGAAACCTTTTATCCACTTCTCCGAGGCTATAGGTCCCACAATTTACACCAAGGTGGACCCCATCATTCATATATATATTATATATATATATATATATATATATATAATATACATACATACGTACGCAATAAGATCACGTAAACAGGTGATATCACAATATGCAAAAATAAAACACTATGAAAATAGA
>WNWK01048035.1:0-13703 GCA_009830355.1 Cherax destructor
CAGATGGCCCCTCCTTTAATCCTGACTCTCTCATTGACTTTTGACAGAAACTGACTTACTACACAAACTCTTGAAGTTTATACCTCTAGCACCTCCCTCAGTCCCTTCTACCTCGATCTCTTGCTACCCTCCTCCCCTGCACTATCCACCGTCATCTTGCACTCTATACCCTACTAATCGTCCATCTCCCTCTTACAACCCACTCTCCCTGCATCCTACAATAACCTGCAGCGCTGTATAACCCCTGTGGTTTAGCGCTTCTATTTGATTATAATAATAATACTCAAGAACACGAGAGGTTTGCCAGACGGTGCAGAATACCTCCAATGAACAACAGGGGGAGCGATGAGAAAAAACTAAGTGTTAATTAAGGGACCACGACTCTTCAACGCCCTTCCTTCGTGCACAAGGGAAATTACCAACAAACTTTTAACTATCGTCAAGAGGGAACTCCTCAGATTCCTCAAAGCAGTTCTTGATCAGCCGGGTTGTGCTACATACACTGGTCTGCGGGCGGCGGGCACTGCAGCTTGATGGATCAGGCCAGCAACCAGGAGGCCTGGTCTGGGACCGGGTCGCGGGGACGGTAAACGAATCTAGGTAAACTGGGTCCATAGTGAGGCACCCAAGTAGCTCAAACTATGCTACCATGGTAAGATAACCCGGCTTTGGTTAGGTAATTTTTGTGGTGCGTTCAATGGCGGCCGTCACGAGCACGGTCTTATCGAGAGTGAAAGTGGTTGTAACTGGCCGGTCATTCTAACTTATTGCTTCCTCAGTTGATGCTGGTAATATATCGCCAGTATCTAGTTGCGTGTTCTTACCTATTTGTTCAAACCTATTTGTGGTTGCAGGGGGTCCATTCATAGCTCCTGGCCCCTCCTCTTTGCTGATCGCTATCGTATGTGTGTGTGCGCGCGCGCGCACCTGTTTTGTCTCCTCGTTTACAATAATATTATTGTGTACTCTAAGACCATGGCTGTTGCTGGTGGTATTGCCTTGGTAATGACAGCTAGAATTGACATAACACAGTGAAGGGCACTATGATCTTCGGTAAATGTTTTGTTTCCTTGTAATATTGTAACGCTGGGTCCTAAGTAATTGTCTTCTTAACTGTAGCAGTGTAGTTTTATCCTTTGGCCTTTATAATTTCTTCAGTATTAGAATTATACTGATGCGTCCCTTGACGAGAATATTGAAGATTTTGTGGCAGAGGTAAGCGTTAGATAGTGTTGTTGTTGGTCGTTTAGCGTGTTAGAAGAGGTTGTGGTGGTGGTGTACGTTGGAGGAAGATGGTGGTGGTGGTTTAGCGTGTTAAATGGTGTGGTGGTTTTGAATGTTGGAGGTTGGGTTTTCGTAGGGTATTTGAGGAAGGCATACTGTTGGTGGGTATGTTGGAGGTTGGGTTTTCCTAGAGTATTTGAGGAAGGCATACTGTTGGTGGGTATGTTGGAAGGTGTGTGACGTAGCGTTGGTGACGAGTGACTAATAAAAGTGTGTGTTGGCACTGCTCTCTGTCTCTCCCTTGTTCAGTCGTGGTTAGTCAGGGTCTTGGCTTCATCATGTCTGTTGGGCAAGGTGACGTAGACACAGCTTGCTTCAGCTCTTATCACAGCAGTTGAGACCTTGTTATATTTATATACCAATTGTGTATCTGTTGAAGGTTCCAGGATTATGATCCTAGCGGTCCGGTTTCAGAAAAAAACTTTCTTGGTGACGGCATGGTCAGTCAAGCAGTGAATAAACATTACATGCCGCTATTGCATTTTTTCACACACAATTTTTCGGGCGATATCACTGCCAAATATTACCGGAATAAATGTGGAAATCTTCAGTGGGAAAACTGGATCACTACCTCCGTTGAGTGCCAGTTCAACCAGGCTCTGATTACTGTGGGGGCCAACGGGTCGCCAAAAGCAATAACCTGGCTGAATAGGTAATCTTGGTCCCAGGCTGGGCTGGGAGAATAGAAAATCCCTTCGAAACCGGTTATAGTTAACCCACTTCCCCAAAAACTCTTCTCAGAATTAATACTTGTTGTGGTGGTAGACTAGTTTTCAGGAAAGTTTTGATTGGATTTTACCGCGAGATTTGTTTTGAGGAACGGGGGGGGGGGATTAATTGGCAGTACAGCTCTGAGTGAACTTGCAGAATAAAAACTGAAAAATCCAACTGTCCCTCATGATTTCGTGAGTCGTAGTACTGATAACATCAACATCGGCACCAGTGGTACCATCTTCACTAGTACTAACATTTACATCCATCCTAGTGCCATTGGGGTCACCTTCACTAGCATCGTCAGTACCTGTGACAGGACCTGACTCAGAAACTGCCCAATATTAGCTCTAGATCCACCAGAACTGCCGGTATCAGCATTGCTTTCGGTACTGGGAGCCATGTTGTGCTTGCTGTCAACATGGGTTACTGTGAAGGTGTAAGGGCCCTTTAAACCCTCAAAGAGGTTTTGAAGGAGCCCCCGCTCCTTATGAAAAGAAAACTGAAAAATAAATTATAACAAAATAATATAAATAACTTTTTACTGAATTTAAACAAATATCTTGAAATATAAAACAAACATGAAATCGTCCTAACTGAAGGAAATGATGGAAAAATTAAATGAATAAATAAATAAAATGAACAAGCCTAATATGTACAGAAAGATCGTCTTCCCAGTCTGCCGATGGTATGACAAGGCGCACAGGAATAGCTGGAATGGAACGGGAAGCTACAGTGAGGTCAGGTGTTCGTGACTATTGTTTAGTCCAGCTCTAGACAGTTTTAATCCTTATGAAGGTGCACAGCTAGTGGCGTAGGTAACCGAGTTAGCTGCCGGCAGTAGTAGTTGACGAAATCGGCAGCAGAGTAGAAAGAAATAGGCAAGTCCCTCAATGTGTTGCCGAGATAGTAGCTCTGTCCTCTTGGTATAGAAAACCAGAGTTCTCAAGTAAGGCTGTTGATTTGTCCAGTAGTGTAACAGCAGAGTTTCTCGCGATGATCCAAAGCAAAGGTTAAGGAACAACAGAGTTCCCAAGATGAGTATAACTCTTGTCTATTACATTAAGAAAGAAAACCAAACATTAAATATTCAAGATGAGAACAGGAAGCCAAGTGCCGGTACTCCATTCGTCCGCAAGGGTCCCTTGTCTTTCTCGCGGTGGATGAGGGGGAAGGGAGGGTTAAGGTAACTGCTCACATACCTCTTTCTGAACAGGCATACTACCAGTCATACTTCCTCCACCAGTCATTCAGTCTTCCATTCTTATTTAATGAACTTTTCCCTCACAGTTACATTGAATTAAAGTGAGCAGTGTCATTTCTTACGTCTGTGTGTTTGGTGGCCTATACCAGATTGATCTTGGTTTTTATAGCAGTTCTTTGTAAAGTCAAGCAAACCAGACATGAATGATTGATTTTTTGATGTGGGGATGTTAGCCAGTGTCTCCGTGATCTTTAAGAATAAAACCATGTATTTTTTCACATATCCAGAAGAAAGTGATTTTGCAATGCTTTCCTTTCGTCTCCTCCAGGTAGACCCATACACTTTAAATGAGTATATTAGTTTTGCATATCTGAAATGGAATGTATAAAAGATATTCCATTCGGTTCCATACAACGAGGACTCACTATCCAGGTTTTCCCTTCTTTTTTTTTTTTTTTTTTTGCGGGGATTAATTTGGGCGGAAAAGGTAGGCGTGGTGGGCGGGAGTAAGTGATGATGGTTTCTGAAATATAATAAATTATTCATGAATGCGAGCTGGTAAAGATAGTAGCAAAGTGTTAGACAGCATAACTGTGACATACCTGTGACCAGTTTCGATTTTTTTTTTATAACCTCGTATCCCGGCCCGAAACCAGATTTCTCTGTAGATTGTTATCAGATTGTTGCTATTAGCTGCCCTTTACCTCCCATAGCCATCGCAGCCTTGTTCTGGCACTTGACAGAGTTTATTTAAGCCACTTTGTTTATAACTCTGAATCACTAAACATCTCTATTGTTTTTAAATCTGCAAACTGAAATAAAATACATTGTTGAACTCCAATTGCTATAATTATAACACGAGTGTTTATTCTTGGTAACACGACAGTTAACAGTATACGTTTGTATTTGCTTGAATTCTGGCTGACGAAATAGCCATTCTTGGCTGCTAAGTTGCAGCGTTGATCTATCTAGTGACGATGCCAACATGTGCGCCAAGAGGTTCTTAGTAACGCCAGCTGCAGTTACTGATACTCTAAAATGTTTGTGGCTCGGAAGCCTCTTATATTTTGTACCCTTCCAAGATTGCTACTATTTTGTTACTGCCTCATCTCTTAATATGACAGTTAGTTCTTTTATACTTCTATTTACTGTGTATATTTATGATTACTCTCTCGTGTTTCTTAATCATTATTATTCCTATAATAGTTCTTTCCCCAGTGTGAGGCTTGGTCCGAGATCGAGCCTTAAGAGCGATGATACTTGCATCATTAACAGATGCATTAATTGTATGTGAGAATGGTTGTGTTGACAGTATTGGCAGGTACCATGTATTATCACTGTGGTATACCTGTAACTGGTCTCGAGCGTTGTTCTTCCTTCGCAGCCCGTCCTGAAGCTAGACTTCCTGGCAGACTACTTGGTCAACCAGGATGTGCTGCTAGCGGTCCGCAAGTTCACATAACCATTTTGTATTTTAGGTTCTAGTTATCCAACCTGTCATTTACCTTGCAGTTGCGATAACAACATTGTTGTGTTCCTTGAACATGAAATATTTTGACATCACTCAAATCTCTCACATTAAACTAAGGCTCTATTTGAATGGTTGAATTTGTTTTGTATTCCGATCCTATTTTAATTTTCTCAGTCTTTCCGTAAGTTGGATTGCATGCGGCCAGCAGCAGCAGCAACAGCCTGGTTGATCAGACCCTGATCCACCGGGAGGTCTGGTCATGGACCAGGCCACCGGGGCGTTGACCCCCGGAAAATTCTTCAGGTGGACTCCAGACAGGTAACATTGCAACAAAAATTTGTCCTTATTGATCATATTGTCAGTAGCCCACTGGAAGACTAGGTTGATATCAGCTTGGAGGTTCACTGTGTCTTGAGTGGATGCTGCTCTCATACAGATCCTAGTATCGTCTGCAAAAGATGATGCAGTGCTATGGTTTATGTCCCTGTCTGTCATATATCAGGAGAGACTGACCACCTCGTCAATCATTGGAGTCTGGGATGAACAATGTTCAACATCCACCTCTTAATGAACCAAACAAAGTTTTGCTACCACCACTACACATAAAACTGGGGCTCATGAAAAACTTTGTAAAAACTGTGGACAAATCCGGTCAGCGAGTGTGGGGGGGATGGAAGGTATTCAGACTCAATTCAGGGAACTGGAGCACAGATTCAATTCCCTAGATCAAGAGCCCCTCATCAGCGTCAAGGAACTTCCCTTGAGGGGAGTAGGTTCCTTGACGCAGGTGAGGGGCTCTTGATCTAGGGATTGGATCTGTGCTTCAGTTCCCTGAATTGAGCCTGAATGAAAAAAAAAATGAGAAATTAGGTTGCGCAATTGAAAATTAACAAAAAAAAAAAGTGTTTGAACAAATTTATTAAAAAATTGTAAATTTTGACTATACATTCACAACTGCCTTAGACACTTGAAAAAAAAAAAAACACTTTTAAGTTGAAAAATATGGGAGCCTTGACAGTTCTTTTGTCTGACAAGTTGCAGAATATTTAAGTTCGGTGTACATCTCAGCTCCGCCTCTAAATTAACATTAAGAATTCGAGATCTGTATTTTGACTTGACGAATCCCATCGTTGAGAACGCTGAGTCACACACCCACGTTGATCAAAAAATAAATAAATTAATTCGAAATGCTTAACTTCAAAGAAAGATTCTTTTGATGTCAGTGTGTATGTACATATATATATATATATATATATATATATATATATATATATATATATATATATATATATATATATATATATATATGCATGCAACTGAAGAATTCTACCACATGTTCAAGTTTTCCCTACTGTGAAGAATAATCAAATCATTCAAACCTGCGCTTGCCTAAATTTAGACAGAAGTGTGGCAATTTCTTCGCTTGCATTTATGATACCAGAGTGAAGTGGATCATGAAGGAACTGAAATGCCAATTTGAATTCGTTGAAATCAGCACACGCCGTCAGGAAAGAGTTTTATTATATTTTATTATTAGAGTCAAAATATGGTAAACAAGTATTTACTACATTCATGGCCAATTCGCCACTTGGCGATTGGCAACGGGATTGCCCACCTTGGTTCCATACAATCAAGAGATTTGTCGCTGTATATTGTGTATGTGGCTTGGTGGCAAAAGCTCTCGCTTCACACAGTGAATGTCCGGGTTCGATTCCCGGCGAAGGGGTGGAAACATCGGACGTGTTTTCTTACACCGGTTGTCTATGTTCACCCATCAGTAAAATGGGTACCTGGGTGTTAGTAGACTGGTGTGGGTTGTATCCTGAGACTAAACTGACCTGATTTGCTCGAAATGCTCTTCATAGCAAGGGGTTTTCTATATAGTAGTATGTCATTGATGTCAGCTAGGCCTGTTGAACGGTCTTGGGCCCCGGACACTTATTGTGTTATTGTATTTTCTCTTAGTGTACTAATATCGCCCCTACTTTTCACTGGGGGTATGTTGCATCGCATGCCTAGTCTTTTGCTTTCGTAGGGAGTGATTTTTGCGTGCAGATTAGGGACCAGTTCCTCCAGGATCTTCCAGGTGTAGATTATGATGTATCTCTTGCCTGCACTCCAGTGAGTACAAGTCAAGTATGTACGTACTTTCAAGCGTTCCCAGTAGTTAAGGTGTTTGATGGAACTTGTATATGCAGTAAAGGTTCTCTGTACATTCTCTAGATCTGCAATTTCACCTGTCTTGAATGGAAATGTTAATGTACAGCAGTATTCCAGCCTAGAGAGAACAAGTGATTTAAAAAGGATCATAATTGGCTTAGCATCTCTTGTCTTGAATGTTCTCATTATCCATCCTATCAGTTTCCTCGCAGATGTGATAGTGGCAGTGTTGTGGTCCTTGAAAGTGAGATGGTCAGACATTGCCACTCCCAGGTCCTTCACATTACCTTTCCACTCTATTGTGTGATTAGTTCGTAGTATACTCAGTTCTAGCTATTATTTCCTCCAGTTGTCCATAACGGAGTAGTTGGAATTTGTCTTCATTGAACATCATATTGTTCTCCGTTGCCCATTGGAAAACTTGGTTTATATCTTCTTGGAGATTTGCCGTGTCCTCAATAGATGACACTCTCATGTAGATCCTAGTATCGTCTGCAAAGGATGATATGGTACTATAGTTTACATTTCTCTATATGTCTGATATGAGGATAAGGAACAGGATAAGGGCGAGTACTGTGCCTTGTGGAACAGAGCTTTTCACTATGGCAGCTTCCGATTTTACTCTTGTTTACCACTACTCTTTGTGTTGTGTGTGTTAGAAAGTTGAAGATCCATCTGCCTACTTTGTCAGTTATCCCTTTAGCACGCATTTTGTGTGCTATTGCAACATGATCGCACTTGTCTATATTAAAGATAAAATTATCTTTGCTAGTGTTCAAGTATATCACAGCTTTCACGGACTAAATGTAGATGATAGGCTTTGAACCTAACAAGCCCACGGAATAAACATACCCTAGTAAATTAATTATAGGGCGAAACATGTTAAGGTCATTGTATAAATAATTACATACAAGAAGGTTGGTGGTCATCCGGACAACCTTCCTTTCTTTGGTGTTTGTGGTAAGGTGATAAATGTTGAAGGTTCAGAGAGTAGAGCAAGAATGTTTAGTGGTGGTAAGCATGTGAGGGCGGCGGACCACAGCTGTGCTTTACGTCACGGTCTCTGGTCACCACCACTCCTCTCCCTACTCACCACCAGGCCTCTCATTCACATCACGCCACCTTTGATATGTTTTTTATGGGTTTCGAAAGTTTTCCCTATTCCTACAGCCCGGCCTTGTTCCGAGCTTGTCTAATTCTTGCCTAGTCACCCAGGCTGTTGTTGCTTGCGGCCCGCATATTCATCACAGCCTTCAGGCCCCTCTCCCACAAATCACATAAGAACATAAGAAAGGAGGAACACTGCAGCAGGCCTGTTGGCCCATTCTAGGCAGGTCCTTCACATTCCATCCCACCAACAGAATATTTGTTCAACCTAATTTTCAATGCTACCCAAAAAATAAGCTTTGATAATTTTATTTACTCATGTGCAATTCCCACTCAAATCCAACCCCTTTCACTCATGAATTTATCCAACCTAAATTTAAAACTACCCAAGGTCCTTGCTTCAATAACCCTACTAGGCAGACTGTTCCATTCATCAACTACCCTATTTCCAAACCAATACTTTCCTATATCCTTTCTAAATCTAAACTTATCTAACTTGAATCCATTATTGCGGGTTCTCTCTTGGAGAGATACCCTCAAGACCTTATTTATATCCCCTTTGTTAATACCCATTTTCCACTTGTATACCTCGATCATGTCTCCCCTCATTCTACGTCTTACAAGTGAATGTAATTTAAGGGTCTTCAATCTTTCTTCGTAAGGAAGATTTCTAATGCTATGTATTAATTTAGTCATTCTACGCTGAATGTTTTCTAACGAATTTATGTCCATTCTGTAATATGGAGACCAGAACTGAGCTGCGTAATCTAGGTGAGGCCTTACTAATGATGTATAAAGCTGTAATATAACGTCTGTTGTAATATAACGTCTGTTGCTAACACTTCTTGATATAAATCCCAGTAATCTATTTGCCTTATTACGTACGCTTAGGCATTGCTGTCTTGGTTTAAGGTTGCTGCTTACCATCACCCCCAAGTCCTTCTCGCAATCTGTATGGCTAAGTTCTACGTTATTTAACTTATAAGTGCTTGGGTTATGGACACTCCCGAGCTTTAGAACTTTGCATTTATCTACATTGAACTGCATCTGCCATTTTTCTGACCAGGAATTGAGTTTGTCTAAATCCTCCTGTAGTTCACTGACATCTACGTCTGAATCGATTATCCTACCTATCTTCGTGTCATCAGCGAATTTGCTCATATCACTAGAAATTCCCTCGTCAAGGTCATTTATATATATTATAAACAACAACGGGCCCAAAACCGATCCCTGAGGAACGCCACTTGTTACAGATCCCCACTCCGATTTAACCCCATTTATGCACACCCTCTGCTTCCTATTGGTGAGCCATGACTCGATCCATGACAACACTTTTCCCCCAATGCCATGAGCAGCCACTTTCTTTAACAGTCTCTGATGTGGTACTCTATCAAAAGCCTTACTAAAATCCAAATAAACGATATCGAATACTTTATCATTATCAACTGCCTCAAAAGCCCCACTGAAAAAGTTAACAAATTAGTTAGGCAGGAACGGCCCCTGGTGAATCCATGCTGAGTATCATTAATCAAATTATGCCTATCGAGATGGCTTCTTATGTTATCAGCTATAATCGACTCTAGTAATTTGCCTACAATTGATGTTAGACTTATTGGGCGGTAATTTGATGGTAACGACTTGTCCCCTGCTTTAAAAATAGGAATTACATTAGCCATCTTCCACGTATCCGGCACTACACCTGTTTGAAGAGATAGGTTAAAATGTTAGTTAAGGGTTCACAGAGTTCTATTTTGCATTCCTTAAGAACCCTTGAAAAAGCTCATCAGGGCCTGGCGATTTATTTTGCTTCAAACGGTCTATCTGTTTGATAACCTTTTCGCTAGTGACTGTGATACTACATAATTTATCTTCTTCAGGCCCACTAAAATACCTAATTCTTGGGATATTATTAATGTCTTCCTGAGTGAAAACCGAGAGAAAATAATTATTAAAAATAGAGCACATTTCATTCTCTTTGTCAGTAAGATACCCATAATTATTTTTAAGGGGACCTATCTTATCTCTAACTCACCAACATCACCAACCTTCTCCTTCACCTCCAAATCACCACTGCCGTCGCCCCACAGACCACATCACAGCACCAGGCCTCGTGTATAGAACAAAAGTTAGAGATAAGATAGGTCCCCTTAAAAATAATTATGGGTATCTTACTGACAAAGAGAATGAAATGTGCTCTATTTTTAATAATTATTTTCTCTCGGTTTTCACTCAGGAAGACACTAATAATATCCCAAGAATTAGGTATTTTAGTGGGCCTGAAGAAGATAAATTATGTAGTATCACAGTCACTAGCGAAATGGTTATCAAACAGATAGACCGTTTGAAGCAAAATAAATCGCCAGGCCCTGATGAGCTTTTTTCAAGGGTTCTTAAGGAATGCAAAATTGAACTCTGTGAACCCTTAACTAACATTTTTAACCTATCTCTTCAAACAGGTGTAGTGTCTGATACGTGGAAGATGGCTAATGTAATTCCTATTTTTAAAGCAGGGGACAAGTCGTTACCATCAAATTACCGCCCAATAAGTCTAACTTCAATTGTAGGCAAATTATTAGAGTCGATTACATAAGAACATAAGAAAGGAGGAACACTGCAGCAGGCCTGTTGGCCCATACTAGGCAGGTCCTTCACAATCCGTCCCACTAACAGAACATTTGCTCAACCCAATTTTCAATGCCACCCAAGAAACAAGCTTTGACAATTCTGGAAAAATAAACACATAAGCAGTATAATGTGATCCTTTATTGACAACGTTTCGCCCACGCAGTGGGCTTTATCGAGTCACAGACAGATCTGTCTGTGACTCGATAAAGCCCACTGCGTGGGCGAAACGTTGTCAATAAAGGATCACATTATACTGCTTATGTGTTTTATTTTTCCATTGTGTCGGTATTTTATACCATTTATTTCCTTTGACAATTCTACCCACTCACGCGCGAGTCCCACTCAAATCCAACCCCTCTCACTCATGAATTTATCCAACCTAAATTTGAAACTACCCAAGGTCCTAGCTTCAATAACCCTACTAGGCAGACTGTTCCACTCATCAACTACCCTATTTCCAAACCAATACTTTCCTATATCCTTTCTAAATCTAAACTTATCTAACTTGAATCCATTATTGCGGGTTCTCTCTTGGAGAGATATCCTCAAGACCTTATTTATATCCCCTTTGTTAATACCCATTTTCCACTTGTATACCTCGATCATGTCTCCCCTCATTCTACGTCTTACAAGTGAATATTAGCTGATAACATAAGAAGCCATCTCGATAGGCATAATTTGATTAATGATACTCAACATGGATTCACCAGGGGCCGTTCCTGCCTAACTAATTTATTAACTTTTTTCAGTAAGGCTTTTGAGGCAGTTGATCATGATAAAGAATTCGATATTGTTTATTTGGATTTTAGTAAGGCTTTTGATAGAGTACCACATCAGAGACTGTTAAAGAAAGTGGCTGCTCACGGCATTGGAGGAAAAGTGTTTTCATGGATCGAGTCATGGCTCACCAATAGGAAGCAGAGGGTGTGCATTAATGGGGTTAAATCTGAGTGGGGATCTGTAACAAGTGGCGTTCCACAGGGATCGGTTTTGGGCCCGTTGTTGTTTATAATATATATAAATGACCTTGACAAGGGAATTACTAGTGATATGAGCAAATTCGCTGATGACACGAAGATAGGTAGGATAATCGATTCAGACGTAGATGTCACGGAACTTCAGGAGGATTTAGACAAACTCAATTCCTGGTCAGAAAAGTGGCAGATGCAGTTCAATGTAGATAAATGCAAGGTTCTGAAGCTCGGGAGTGTCCATAACCCAAGCACTTATAAGTTAAATAACGTAGAACTTAGCCATACAGATTGGAGAAGGACTTGGGGGTGATGGTAAGCAGCAACCTTAAACCAAGACAGCAATGCCTAAGCGTACGTAATAAGGCAAATAGATTACTGGGATTTATATCAAGAAGTGTTAGCAACAGAAGTCCAGAGGTTATATTACAGCTTTATACATCATTAGTAAGGCCTCACCTAGATTACGCAGCTCAGTTCTGGTCTCCATATTACAGAATGGACATAAATTCGTTAGAAAACATTCAGCGTAGAATGACTAAATTAATACATAGCATTAGAAATCTTCCTTACGAAGAAAGATTGAAGACCCTTAAATTACATTCACTTGTAAGACGTAGAATGAGGGGAGACATGATCGAGGTATACAAGTGGAAAATGGGTATTAACAAAGGGGATATAAATAAGGTCTTGAGGGTATCTCTCCAAGAGAGAACCCGCAATAATGGATTCAAGTTAGATAAGTTTAGATTTAGAAAGGATATAGGAAAGTATTGGTTTGGAAATAGGGTAGTTGATGAGTGGAACAGTCTGCCTAGTAGGGTTATTGAAGCAAGGACCTTGGGTAGTTTTAAATTTAGGTTGGATAAATTCATGAGTGAAAGGGGTTGGATTTGAGTGGGAATTGCACATGAGTAAATAAAATTATCAAAGCTTATTTCTTGGGTAGCATTGAAAATTAGGTTGAACAAATATTCTGTTAGTGGGATGGAATGTGAAGGACCTGCCTAGAATGGGCCAACAGGCCTGCTGCAGTGTTCCTCCTTTCTTATGTTCTTATGTTCGACCTCACCTCCACACACTAAGAACATAAGAACATAAGAATGGAGGAACACTGCAGAAGGCCTACTGGCCCATACAAGGCAGGTCCTTATCAAAACCACCACTACCTAAGAATTTACTCCTGTACTCACGACACTAATCAAACCCAGCCCCTCCCACTCATATATTTGTCCAATCTCTTTTTAAAGCCACCCAAGGTCCTAGCCTCTATCACCCTAATCGGAAGATTGTTCCACGCATCTACAACTCTGTTCGAAAACCAGTACTTGCCTATGTCCTTTCTAAATCTAAATTTATCCAATTTAAATCCGTTATTTCTCGTTCTTACTTGGTTCGATATCCTCAGTATTTTATTAATATCTCCTTTGTTTATGCCCATCATCCACTTGTACACCTCGATGATATCTCCCTCATTCTACGTCTCTCCAGAGAGTGGAGATTCAATGCTCTAAGTCTATCTTCATACGGGAGATTTCTTATACTGTAAATCATTTTAGTCATTCTTCTTTGTATGTTCTCCAATGAATCTATATCCATCCTGTAGTAAGGAGACCAAAACTGAGCTGCATAATCCAAATGAGGTCTCACTAGTGATGTATAGAGCTGTAAAATAACTTTTGGACTTCTGTTGCTTATACTTCTTGAAATAAATCCTAGTAATCTGTTAGCCTTATTGCGCACACTTAGGCACTGTTGTCTTGGCTTTAGATTTCTGCTTACCATGACTCCCAAGTCTTTTTCACATTCTGTATGATCAAGCTCAACTTCACCTAGTTTATAAATTCGAGGGATATTTTCATTACCAACGACTAGCACCTTACACTTGTCCACATTGAACTTCATCTGCCACTTTTCAGACCAAGACATTAATTTATCCAAATCCTCCTGGAGTTCACTGGTATCCTCCTCAGAATGAATTATACGGCCTATTTTTGTATCATCAGCAAATTTACTCATGTCACTTGCAATTCCTTCATCAAGGTCATTAATGTAAATTATGAACAACAATGGGCCCAAAACTGATCCTTGTGGAACGCCACTAGTGACAAATCCCCATTCAGATTTGACCCCATTAATGGAAACCCCTGCTTTCTATTGGTAAGCCATG